>JAJOOH010010510.1:0-16833 GCA_029582605.1 Solanum gracilifrons | reverse complement strand
CTTTCTCCTCCTACCCCTCATTATGGAGTGGAAATATTTAGAATTAGTATCTCCCTCCTTGAACCATTGGAGTTGAGTTTTCTGTTTGAGGATGGAAGCTTCCAATTTAAGATACTTGATATATTGAGCATTGGTAAGATGAAGCTTGGTTCTATTTTCTTCAGTGTTTTGTTGTCTGACATCTTCTTCAGCAGCTTTGACTTGCTCCTCAAAATTAACAACATTAGAAAAAATATTGCCATATTCCTTCTTGGACCAAGTACTCAAAGTGGAAGCTAATAATTTCATCTTTTGATGCAGTCGCCACATAGGATTCCCAGAGATCTTCTTCTGCCAACACCCTTTAACAATATCTAAAAAATTCTCATTTTCTTTCCAGCAGTGAAGGAATTTAAAGTACTTGACTTTATGCTCTAGTCGAGCTTCCATTTCCATGAGTAATGGACAATGATCAGAACCAACAGAAGGGAGGTGAGTAATGGCAGTTTGGGGCATGAGCTCCAGCCACTTATCATTGACCATAGCTCTGTCCAGCCTTTTCCACACTCTGGCCTCTGCTGCCCTCTGATTACACCAGGTATAATGCTGACCACTATACCTAATATCAATTAGTCAACTTGCCTCAATAATGCTAATGAAATCAAGACTTTTGTTCATGTTGTAAGGTATACCTCCATACTTTTCCTCAGTAGATGTAATAACATTAAAATCCCCTATGGTACACCAAGGGATATCCATGTTAGAAAAGTGGAACAATCTGTCCCAGATAGGTCTTCTCAGCTGCTCTCTGCATTTGGCATAAATGCAAGAAACCACAAACGTTTCTTTATGATCAACATGCTTCATAAAACAAGTGATGTGTTGATCATGTATTTCCAATACTTCTCCTTCAATGTCATTGCTCCAAAAAAGCCAAATTTTGCCATTGTGATTACAAGTAGCATTGTCCATAGATAACAAGAGTTTGTATTGATTGATTTGAGAGTTGTTTGCAAAAGGTTCAAGAATAGCTATCATAGAAAGATTATGCATTTTCTTGAGATTTTGGAGTCTTTCCAAAGAACCTTGGGTGTTGATGCTCCTAGAATTCCAACATTTGTACTAATCATTAAAAACCTTTGCTTTTGGACCTAGTGTGAGGCATGCTAGAGATAGCAGATGTACTGATAGATGCTGATTTAATGAGCTGTCTGACTTGTTTTCTACCCCTTGGAGATAGGCCTTGTTGATCTGCCACTTCTTGAATCTCTGCTTGGAATTCACTGCGAAATGTAGACCCAAAAGCCTTGATCAAATGAGCACTGGTTTCATCCCCTTCCTCATCATCATCAGTTTCATTGCGAGATTGAGTGTCTTCATCAAATTTATCCTCTGAATTTACCACATCATAGTCTGATTTCTGTCTATTTTTTCTTTGATTTTCAACCTCCTTCTGTTGTTTTCTCTTGGTAGATTCTCTTTTTTTCTTGCTCAATTTACCTCTAGATTTATTATTGGATACTTTCCCTGGAGAGTTCTTGCTGTGTTGCTGGTGCTGATTCTCGAGATTAGTCTGATTCCCCTCATCATTCTGTTTGGTATCAGGAGTGTGCTGACCATCATTACCTCTTGAACTCTGCAATTTCTGCCCATTATCCCTGTCAACCTGTGACCCTTGTTCTGCTTGAAGGTGACTAGTATCATCATCTTGCAGAGGTTCCAAGTTCTCTATATTTTGTATCCCTGGTTCTTCCTGCAGCTGACTAGTATCATCTCCTTTCTTTGGGTTGTGCTGTTTCTGATTACTTTGCTTGTTGTGTCTTGCAATAGTGGTAGCAGGGATTCTATAGTCCAACCTAGGGTCAGTGTGATCAACCTCATGCAGAACATGAGTCAAATTCCCCCATTTGGATACCCCTTCCTGCAAGTTAATAAGTTTCTCCTTACATCCCCCCATCCATCCCTCCTTCAGCTTCATCAGCATACATAACAGTTTTCACAGAACTTATAGTGATGTGTTGGGTTGTAGGGATAACAGAGTCCATATCTGTGTTTTTACTGTTGGTATTATGTTCCTTGTGCATACCTGCTTTGTTGTTGGGGTTGAAAGAGGGTGAGTCTTTATCTGACCCTTGTATTGCTTGCATCTCTTGGTCTGAAATTTTGTTCTTGTTGCATTCTGCACTATTGCCTATGCTTTGTTGCTCCTGCATTTCTAAATTAATGTAGTTATTATGAGTAGAGATAGTAGGAGTTATACATGGTACTGCTGATGCCTTTTGCATAATATCCTTGGTATTTTTAGGTGGAGGTGAGACAGGTCTCCATGCAGTCTTGGGGTGAGCCTGATCCTGATTTTTGTGTTGTTTCCTCTTCTGAATCTGCCATTGCTCTGCTTGGTCTACTTGTTCCAGCTCTTGGTGTGTCTGCACTCTAGTAACAGTTGCCTGTTACTGGCTTGTATGTTGAGTCACTATCAATTGTTGATCTTGTGTCTTAGTGTTTGTCTCTGTTTTGTCCTTGTCTTGTGTCTGTATAACCTTAGTACCTCCTTTCTCTAGATCACCCTTAGGTTTGTTTTGTTTTTCAGGTTCCTTTTCTCTCCTCTTTTTGAAGTCCTCATCTCTTCTTTTGATAGTACACACATTATCTATATGCCCTTGATTTTTACATTACATGCAGTAGTCTGGGATCCCTTCATATTGCACCTTTTGCCACCTTCCTTTATTGGGGTCTGAGTTCTTGAATCCCACCCAAACATGGGGTGGTCGTGGCTTGGTGAGATCGATTTGGATCTTCACTCTGGCCATGCTGCCTCTAGTCTTTTGAGCAGTGGGATAATCAAGGTATAGCACTTTACCAATAGAACTCAACATAGTCGTCAAGAGGACTTTGTTGTAGCAGTGCTATGGGAGTTCAGGCAGTGCTACCCATATAGGAACTATAAGTGTTTCTTCCTCAGGGGTAAATTCAGGGGTCCAGGTTTGTATTCTCATTAGTTGGCCATCTATGCTCATTATTTGCTTAGTCCAAACCGTAACACAATCAAACTCATTATCCAAATCAATATAAACATGTCGAGAATTATAATGAGCTATTTTAACTCCCCCAGATAACTAAGTCTGAAGTATAAAACATTTCCTAATCACCTTCATTTTAGGCATGGTATTGGTAAATTTACCCACTAGAGTGTATTTACAGCTTTTCGCCAACTTGATATTATAATCATCTTCTTCTAATAACACAACCGGCAGTCCTTATCTATTGGTATGAATAGGATTATTCAATTCAATAGGGGTTTCAGCCTTAGATTGATTATATCTAAGCTTAGCAGCAAATGATTGAATTATAGTAAAAGGGGCAGGTTCCGGGGTGTTATCCTGTTTATTCTTATTGGGAGGTTGAGGATGGTGCTGATTGTTTAGTTGTCCCTTGTCACCTTGATTATAAGTATAGTTATCCTGACTAGCAACATTCTTATTTCTTTGGAGATTAGGATCATACCTGGCGTAATTATTGGAGATTCTAGGAAAGTTTTGTTGGTATTGCATATTGGCCTTTTCCTTGCTATTCTGAGATGCATCAGTCGATTCATGCTAAGTAATGGCCTTACTTTGATCTTTTTGACTCTCCTTTCCTCCATGAGTTTGGTTATCGACCTGTTTCGAGAATTCACTCTGCCTACTGCTCTGTACATTCGTTTCATTTTGTAGTTGCCCATTCCTTTGTTGCTGATTATCTTTGTTCCTTTCTGTTATCTTGTGCTGATTTGGTATGTCCTGTGGTTCTGTGATTTGCTCCTGATGCCCTTGACCTGGTTCTTGATCCTTTTTTTGTTGATCCTTATCAAGCTCCTCAACTCCTTTGTCCGGTATTGCTGTGACATGCATTGCATCAGATGAAAGAGGTGATGTTAAGTTCCTGGAATTACCTACAATACCAAAGGAAAAATTGGAAGATTCGGCCTCATTAGATTGATTTGTGTCCTGTTGTTTGCTAGGAGTATGTGTTTCCATTGCAGCAATTTCCTCTTCAATATACTGAGTGGCCTGGAATTTCCTCCTATTCAATGTCATTGGATCATCAGTAGGAGTATCCATTGCAGCAATTTCCTCTTCAATATACTTAGGGTTTAGGGTTTTTAAATGTTGCCTTTAGGGTTTTTTGATTTCTTAAGGTTTAGGGTTTCTTAGGGTTTATCCCTAAGGTTTAGGATGAAGGGTTTAGGGTTTCTTTTTCTATATATAGAGTTTAGCATTTTAGGATTTCTTTGGAATTAGGGTTTTAGGTTTAGGTATTTTATTAAGGGTTTTTAGGTTAGGGCTTAAAGCTTACATTTTTCTGGGATTTTTTTTGGTTAAGAGCTTTTTTCGATCTAGAATTTTTAAATATTTTTTTAGGATCATTATTGCTTTTACTATTCAGGGGTTCTTAGGTCTTAGGGTTTTAGATTAAGGATTTATTTTACGGTTTTTTTTTATAGATTTTTAGCTTTAGAGTTTTTTAAGGTTTTAAGGATGTTTTAGTGTTTAGGGTTTTAATTTGGATTTATGGTTTCTTAGGATAGGGCTTCATAGAGTTTAATAAGTCTTGGGGTTAGGGGTTTATCCCTAAGATTTAGGGTTTAGAGTTTAGCATTTAAGGTTTTGGGTCTTTTAGGGTGTAGGGTTTAGTGTTTGAGGTTGAGTGTTTTTCGAGGGTTTAGGTTTGTTAGGTTTAGGATTTTTAAAGATTTTTTAGGTTTAGAGTTTTAAAAGTTTTTTTTGTTGTTTTTTAGGGTTTAGTGTTTTTTTGGGTTTAGAGTTTTGGGCTTCTTGAGTTTTGATCTTGGGCTTATGGGTTTTTAAGGGTTTACGCTTTGGGGTTTCTTAGGGTAATAGTATTCAGGGTTTAGAGTTTAGAGTTTAGAATTTCATAAGTTTAGGTGTTTTAAGGGTTTTTTTTAGGTTTTTTAGTGTTTTGGTTTTCTTAGTGATTTTTAGGGTTTAGATTTCCTTATGGTTTAGGGTTTCATAGCGTTTAGGGTTTTTTTAAAATGATTTGTAGGGTAAATTATGGTGTAGGGCTTAGTGTTTCTTAGGTTTAAGGTTTTTAGGGGTTCTAAAAGCTTTTTTTCTTAGAGTTTTTACGTTTAGTGGTTTTAAAAGTTTTTAAGGTTTCATAAGGTAAAAGGGCTTAGAGTGTTAGAATTTCTTAGGTATAGGGATTTTAAAGGTTTTTTTTTAGGGTTTAGGGTTTCTTAGTATTTCATAAGGTTTTGGATTTAGGTTTTAGCCATATGGTTTAGAGTTAAGGATTTTGAGTTTCTTACGGAATAGGGTTAAGCGCTTATGATTTCTAAGGGATTGGTTTTTTAAGGGTTTTTAGGGTTTTGGACTTAAGATTTCTAGGTTTTTTTAGGTTAGAGTTTTTATCATATCTTAGGTATAGGGATTTTAAAGGTTTTTAGGGTTTTTTTAGGGTTTAGGGTTTCTTAGTATTTCATAAGATTTTGGGTTTAGGTTTTAGCCATATGGTTTAGAGTTAAGGATTAGGGTTTAGCGCTTATGATTTCTAAGGGTTTGGTCTTTTAAGGGTGCTTAGGGTTTTGGACTTAAGATTTCTAGGTTTTATTAGGTTTAGGGTTTTAACGGGTTTTTAGGATTTTTATGGTTTCTTAGAGATTAGGGTTTTTAGGGTTTAGTATTTTTAATGTTTATGGTTTATGGTTTAGGGTTTTTTAATTCCTTAAGGTTTAAGATTTCTTAGGGTATAGCCCTAAGGTTTAGGGTGAAGGGTTTAGGATTTCTTTGGGTATAGAGTTACGCATTTAGGGTTTCTTAAGGTTTAGGGTTTTAGGTCTAGGTTTTTTATTGAAGGGTTTTTAGGGTTTAAGGTTTAGGTCTTAAGTTTTTCTAGTAATTTTTTTAGGTTAAGACTTTTTTTAAAAGGTTTTTTTTTTGGATTTTTATGGTTTTTAACAGTATAATTGTTCGTAGAGCTTAGGTTTTCTTTGAGTTTAGGGCTTAGGATTTTAGATTTAGGGTTTTTTAGGGGTTAGGGATTTTAAAGGTTCTTTAGGTTTAGTGTTTTTAATGATTTTTTTAGGGTTTAGGGGTTTCTTATGATTTAGATTTTCTTGATGCTTCATAAGGCTTGGGGTTTAGTGTTTTTCCCTAAGGTTTGGGTTTAGTGTTTCTTAAGGTTTCAAGTTTCTTAGGTTTAGGCTTTTAAAGGTTTTTAAGGTCTTGATCCAATATGCTTATGATATGCCAACTCAGGTTAGCTTGGGGTCACTCGTGATCCTAGGTCTTGTGTTACGTCAAGACGGTAGACTCGAGGCATGACAAAAACTATGTGTTAATAAAAGCCTCTAACTGACTAGAGATTATGTTAGGACATCCCCCAGGTAACTCTAGCAAAACTGAAACTAAAATGGAAGGCTGAACATAAAACATGCCAATCGTCCTTGAAGAACGAAGACTCACCACTGATATTGCTGAAAACGGATCGGGAACCAATCTACACGTGATCTCAATGTTGAGAACCTAAACCTATATCACGACACTACAAGAAAAAGCCTTAATTAAGACCAGAATTTAGCGACGAATAAAAAATCTTGTCCCTAAATGTATATCTACAGGGACGAGATATTATTTTGGTCCCTGATTCTCGATATAATTACAAAGTGGCTAAATGTGGTCCCTAAAATGATGAGAAACTAGTCCCTACACTCCAAACTAAACGGGACAGAGCATCATTTTATAAATTTGACTCTAAAAAATAGGAGATAAATAAAGAAAAAAGCTAAAGGTAAACTTGAAGCGTGAAAAACCTACATCAATGTCTCAAAACCCCTAAAATCAACACCACCTCTCAGATGAGCAATTTCAACAACTCTCCTCTGAGGTTCTCCACAAAACACAACGCTCCTCCGAGGTTCTCCAAAAACCTCTAATTCCTCATGCCGGAATCATCCCTTCTACTTCTGTTCTTTCTCATGGAATTTTCATGGTCGAGTTTGGAGCTATGTACAAACACCATTGATCTCTTCGAACCTCTTTGTTCAGTTAGATCATTTGTTTATGTCTACTTCAATTTTTTCTTTCTATTTTGTGTTTTTGCCTCATAGTTTTGTTACTCGTTGATCTTTCAAGAGGAGTAAGCAATATTCCATATTAAAATTATTTTAGATGATGTTTCTTATTTTCAAAAGGTATTAATTCCTGAATTAGGGTTCTCTTTGCTATTAAGATCTTTATTCTTTAAAAAAGAATTATTTTATGAGTTAGGGTTATCCTTGAGATCATGATATTTATATTGAAATGGGTACACATGTTTAGTGTTTCAGAGGGATTAAACAATATAAAATTTCCTCTACTCATTTTTTGATTTATGTTGTTATTGAATGTTCGGTACTTCAGCAGTTATAGTGTTATTATATGTTCTCCACATGTTATAGCATTGTTATCTATACTAATTGGTAAGTGATTTATTTGAGCTTTATAAATTTAGTGAGGTGGGGTTCAACATTATCAAGAATATTGTGGGAGCTTGCTCAAAAAAGTTGCAGTTCTCCACAAAAAACTGTTGAATGGAAAACACAATGAAAACTAATAGAAGTAATTAGGATTGTTTATTCAATTATGTTTATGTTTTAACAAAGGTAATTAGGATATGATTTTAGAAATAAAATTAGTCCACAAACTGTTATTTTATCAATAGAAGTTAAAGAAAAGTATATAAGATTATATACGCTAACATATTCAAAAATCACAATATGAGGTAAAAGAATTATGTAGAAACTTAAGGATCTAACCTAGTGTTTTAAATACAGTAGTGAACTCTTATTTTATAACCTTTCGTATTGCTATTTACTTTTTCTTGTCTTTGTGTATGTTTTTATTTCTTGCAGGCTTATGAACACTTGCATTTAGCAGTAACATTATCAAATTGTCTTCCTTTATTACGTATGGTGATAATTAATGTTCCTTGATCAAGAATCATGTCTCTTTCAAGTTAAAATTACATGTTTATGTGTGCTATGAAAGAGTATAAGATTACATGTTTCTTCATGGTTAAAATATACACATTTGTAGGAAAAAATAACTAGTTTCATAGTTGGTTTATTGATAGTTTATGTATTTATGATTGAAATCTAAAAATAACTAGTGTATATTTGCAAAACCTTTAAAGTAGAGATCACATCTTATTTGATAAATTTTAACGAAATAAAATCTCTTATAAGAAGAAACTACTTTTTTGTTTTTAGGGAATCTTGTGAGGTTTGGTCAAATTCATTTCCTTGGTTTTCATTTTATTAAGTGAAGATACGGATCTAGCATCCATTTATAGAGTGGTAAAATAATCTTTTCATGTATAAAATAATTAATGGTAGGCACAACGCTTACTAGTTCTCTACTTCACTTTAGCAATTGAAGACTATCATTGAGAATTTGGTTTGCTACTCCAGAACAACTATGCGTGAATATGAAAGAGATGTAACCTATGATCTCTACAATTTTTTCGGATCTTTCATCTTTTATTTTACTATGAAAATTTTGTTGTGTTTATTCAGGAGTATAAATATTTGGATGAATATGAGGAGGAAGGTGAAGATCAAGAAGAGGATGAGTATGGTAAAGAAGAATGTGAGGAGGAAGAAACTGAGCAACTTCCAAAAGAGTTATTGGAGTATCAGGAACTCAGATAAATGAGTGAAAACGATATCAGGAAACAGAGGAAGTTAAGAAGATATTGCCAAGGGACAAGTGAGTGCCAGTAGTGTGTTTCTGTTTTTGAAAATTCTTATCTTTTTATTTGGAATCTAAGTAATTCATCATGACAATAAAATAAATCTACTATAATTACTTATCAGTATTATCCAATACTTTGTTGTATTCATAACTTAGGAAATACACTTAATCAATAAACTAATGTTATCGTCTCGAGTTTCAAAAAAGAGGATGTTGAACCAGTTGTTCATATGATGATTGCTTCAAGCACAAGACTATTATAAAACTAATGAAACTAACTTGCACACAGTTAAGTCAACCAGACGACTAACTGACTCTAGGTTCTGAATTTTTTTAAGCAACTGGAGCATTGAGAATATAGCAGGAATGTGTAAGGATTTCCGTAGAATTACTCAAAGAGCATTAGTCTTTCGATATAAATATAAATGCCTCTGATGTTGCTTTTCTTAAGAAGGCCCTTGATCTTTAATTCTCACAAACTCTTTCTTGTGATATCATAACACACACAACATAAAACACCTTACTTTAAGTTTAAGATGAAAACAATCTCTCTATCATGGGTCATATAGGATGATGCTATCGTTGTAAATACCATCCAACATTCTCTTGTTGCTGGTCATCAGTAAAATTACATTTTAACGATTGAAAAAATAAAATGTAACAACTTTTAAGTGTTAGACCTTTTATCTTGGGAAAAAGAAATTGAAGATAATGTAGAGAATGTATGGACTTATTTTTTGAAATATGGAATGTTATATATAGTCAGGTAGACTAGAAAATTTAGAGAAAGGGATAGCCTTATATAGATATAAAAAAGGACAGCATTCAACCATTGAATTGTGTCTGTTTTTATTATCTAGCTTATCATAATTGTAGCTACCTGTGTCTGTCTCGGCTCTCCCCCAAACTAAAAACAATATAGACGGAGAAGAACTTTTATTTGCTTGTTATTATAAAGAGGAAACGGAAAGGATTTTGGTGGTATGTTGGAGATGGGGGAGGGGGACAATATATGCACATGCTATCAGTATCTGGGCTACAAATATATGTTTTTAGAATATAGACCAAAAGGATTTCCAGAAATGCAATGGTGAGAACATATATAGATGGGATACCACCACGACTGTTGTTATGTTCCCATCTCAAGAGTTCCAATTCTTGTTGAATCTTTTCATTTTGCTGCATAACAAAAAAAAATTCACCTGTTAGCTTTGAAATTAGTGCCTTTGTCTTCAACGAATTGTCTCTATACTCATTATATGAACTTGATCTATTATTGAGCTCCGATATATTTACAGTTCTAATTTTGAATACTAAAGCCCTAGGAGAAGAACCTTCCTAAGGCCCATCCCTTACATGTAATAGCACTTGAGGAGGAACATAAACAACTTTCAACTTGCAGTCCTCCACATAATTCCCCGACTCCTTATTGAACATCTCGGGAGTAATATACTTTACAGCAGTTCAAGGGCCTGCAACAACACTTTGAAACAGGAATTTATCCTTGCATTGCATGTATAGTGGTGCCTCTTTATTCCATTGCATTGTAATTATGACATCGTTGGAAGACTGAGGCATGCAAATTCAAATGTTGGGCTTTACATAATTCTTCTTTGGATTTATTGTCTTCTCTTTAAAAGTAACATAATTATCAGACTTGTTCTTCCTAATATCATTGTTGCACTCTAACATCACCACACTCTCTAGACTCTACTTGTGTGATTACACTAGGTTTATTGATTGGTGGGCGCTCATTAAATCTTGGGGCATCTGTTATGCAAGATAAGAAGTTGATTGAATATATTCAGTTCGATCAAATCACTAACAAGGATCTATCTTGAAGCTATCAATTATATGAACTGGCTCCAAAGTGTAAGAATCCAAAGAAACGATGCCCTTATATTGTTAATTACTATTATGAAAATATATCAAGTTCAGATTTTCTTTTTGAGCACAAACTGCATTTGATTTCAATTGGTGGACATGAACATCAAGGTTCTGCATGGACTCGTTTTGTTATATAAATTATTCTCATTAATTATTTTATGATCCTAGTTATGTATTCTCGTGAGTAGGATCAACTTAATGTATTTGTGAGAAAAAGTGTACTTAAAAAACCTACTTTATGAGTTCTCTTGTGAGTTGTGACTTGTGAGTAAGCTTTTAGGTTTCGTAGCCGAGCATATCAAGCGATTCTCCAAAGAGAAAATAGCCCTCTATCAATAATTTGAATGATTTTGAAGCGTTTGAGTTAATTTTGTTGTTCAATGCTCTAGTAATCTAAAATCTAGAATGCATTATAGCTTATTTCTTATCAACACTAAAATATATTGTGTGATTTGGTTGTGCACATAATTTTTTTTCTAATAGAATTTATTCTGTATGTTTTACAGGATTTGGAGACATCCGTTTTCTAGTCAAGAAGCAAGTTGGAATACTTTAAAAAAATTGACAGATTTATTATCTTTTTTTAAGGATAGTATGGAATACTTTAATAAGAATTTTAGTTTTTTTAGCCAATGAGTTGCGTAATAGTCATGTGACCATATTTTTGAAAACAATATTGTTTGTGGGATGTTAATCAATACTTCTAATTAATATTATCTAGATGCATTTTGTTATCTATATTATCTAAGAAAAGCATGATAGGAAAAATTACATGTTATTTATGTGCCACATATTCTGGCCATAAATCATCTTTAGGGACCAACAATGTGTGAGTACTTAAAACTATTTAAAGACCAGATTTTTTGTGGTGATAAAGTTTTAGGGACTAGATAAGATCGTCATGAAATTTTAAGACACCAATTGATCATTTTTTGTAAGGACCAGAATCGTGGTCCCTAAAAGAGCTTTAGGGACTAGAACTTTACATGGTCGCAAAACCGTTTTAAGGACCAGCACCTCAATTTCGTCCCTATTGACCTTTAGCGACGGAGCCTATAGGGACGGCTGGCGACCAGAATTTTGTCGTCGCTAGTGACCTTCGGAGACCACAATTAAACCTTTTGGGACCATGTTTCTCGTCCCTAGTGGCCCTTTTTCTTGTAGTGCGAGAAGACGTAGCATAAAGTATGAGTTAGTACTTGAAAGGTACTGAGCATGCATGATAGGGTTTTGGGCTTATGATTTTCTAGATTTTTTTTTTGGTTTAGAGGGTTTTTCAGGTTTAGTGTTTTAAAGGGTTTTTAGGATCTTTATTGGTTTTTACAATTTAGGGGTTCTTAGGGCTTAAGGTTTTAGATTTACAAATTTATAGGATTTTTAACGTTTACGATTTAGGGTTTAGGGTTTTTAAATGTTTTTTTTAGGGTTTTTTGATTTCTTAAGGTTTAGGGTTTCTTAGGGTTTAGCCCAAAGGTTTTGGGTAAAGGGTTTCTTTTTCTATAGAGTTTAGCATTTAGGATATCTTTGGAATTAGGGTTTTAGGTTTAGGTATTTTATTAAGGGTTTTTAGGTTAAGGTTTAAATCTTACGTTTATCTAGGATTTTTTTTGGTTAAGAGTTTTTTTTGATCTAGAATTTTTAAATATTTTTTTAGGATAATTATTGTTTTTACGGTTTAGGGGTTCTTAGGGCTCAGGGTTTTAAATTAAGGAATTATTTTAAGGTTTTTTTTTATAGATTTTTCGCTTTAGGGTTTTTTAAGGTTTTAAGGATGTTTTAGTGTTTAGGTTTTTCCTTAGGATTTAAGGTTTCTTAGGATAGGGCTTCATAGAGTTTAATAAGTCTTGGGGTTAGGGGTATATCCCTAAGGTTTAGGGTTTAGAGTTTAGCATTTAAGGTTTTGGGTATTTTAGGGTGTAGGGTTTAGGATTTAGTGTTTGAGGTTGAGTGTTTTTCGAGGGTTTAGGTTTGTTAGTTTAGGATTTTTTAAGGTTTTTTATGTTTAGAGTTTTAAAAGGTTTTTTTGTTGTTTTCTAGGGTTTAGTGTTTCTTAGTGTTTTTTTGGGTTTAGATTTTCAGGTTTCTTGAGTTTTGATCTTGGGCTTATGGGTTTATAAGGGTTTACGCTTTAGGGTTTCTTAGGGTAATAGGTTTCATGGTTTAGAGTTTAGAGTTTAGAATTTCTTAGGTTTAGGTATTTTAAGGGATTTTTTTAGGTTTTTTAGAGTTAAGGTTTTCTTAGTGATTTTTAGGGTTTAGATTTTCTTATGGTTTAGGGTTTCATAGGGTTTAGGGTTTTTTAAAAATGATTTGTAGGGTAAATTATGGTGTAGGGCTTAGTGTTTTTTAGGTTTAAGGTTTTTAGGGGTTCTGAAAGGGTTTTTTTTTTAGAGTTTTTAAGTTTAGAGGTTTTGAAGGTTTTTAAGGTTTCATAGGGTAAAAGGGCTTAGAGTGTTAGGATTTCTTAGGTATAGGGATTTTAAAGGTTTTTAGTGTTTTTTTAGGGTTTAAGTTTTCTTAGGGTTTAGGGTATGTTAGTATTTCATAAGGTTTTTGGTTTAGGTTTTATCCTTATGGTTTAGAGTTAAGGATTTAGGGTTTCTTAGGGAATAGGGTTTAGCGCTTATGATTTCTAAGGGTTTGGTTTTTTAAGGGTGTTTAGGGTTTTAGACTTAAGATTTCTTGGTTTTTTAAGGTTTAGGGTTTTAACACATTTTTAGGACTTTTATGGTTTCTTAGGGATTAGGGTTTTGTAATTTTAACGTTTGTGGTTTAGGATTTTTTAATTTCTTAAGGTTTAGGATTTCTTAGGGTTTAGCCCTAAGGTTTAGGGTGAAGGGTTTAGGATTTCTTTGGGTATAGAGTTTCGCATTTAGGGTTTCTTAAGGTTTAGGGAAGGTACTGAGCATGCATGATAGGGTTTTAGGCTTATGATTTTCTAGATTTTTTTTTGGTTTAGAGGGTTTTTTAGGTTTAATGTTTTAAATGGTTTTAGGATCTTTATGGGTTTGTACAATTTAGGGGTTGTTAGGGCTTAGGGTTTTAGAATTACAGTTTTTTATAGCATTTTTAGAATTTTTAACTTTTAGGGTTTAGGGTTTAGAGTTTTTAAATGGTTTTTTTAGGGTTTTTTTTTATTTCTTAAGGTTTAGGGTTTAGCCCTAATGTTTAGGGTTAAGGGTTTAGGGTTTCTTTTTCTATAGAGTTTAGCATTTTACTATTTCTTTGGAATTAGGGTTTTAGGTTTAGTATTTTATTAAGGGTTTTTAGGTTAGGGTTTAAATCCTATGTTTTTCTAGGAAATTTTTTGGTTAAGAGTTTTTTTCGATCTGGAATTTTTAAATATTTTTTTAGGATCAATATTGTTTTTACGATTTAGGGGTTCTTAGGGCTCAGGGTTTTAGATTAAGGATTTATTTTAAGGTTTTTTTGATAGATTTTTAGATTTAGGGTTTTTTAATGTTTTAAGGATGTTTTAGAGTTTAGGTTTTTTCTTAAGATTTAAGGTTTCTTAGGATAGGGCTTCATCGAGTTTAATAAGTGTTGGGGTTAGGGGTATATCCCTAAGTTTTAGGGTTTAGAGTTTAGCATTTAAGGTTTTGGGTCTTTTTGGGTGTAGGGTTTAGGGTTTAGTGTTTGAGGTTGAGTGTTTTTCGAGAGTTTAGGTCTGTTAGGTTTCGGATTTTTTAAGGTTTTTTAGGTTTAGAGTTATAAAAGCTTTTTTTGTTATTTTTTAGGGTTTAGTGTTTCTTAGTGTTTTTTTCGGTTTAGAGTTTCGGGTTTCTTGAGTTTTGATCTTGGGCTTATGGATTTTTAAGGGTTTACGCTTTAGGGTTTCTTAGGGTTTAGGGTTTAGAGTTTAGATTTTAGAATTTCTTAGGTTTAGGTGTTGTAAGGTTTTTTTTTATGTTTTTTAGAATTTAGGTTTTCTTAGTGATATTTAGGGTTTAGATTTTCTTATGGTTTAGGGTTTCGTAGAGTTTAGGAGTTTTTAAAAATGATTTGTAGTGTAAATTATGGTGTAGGGCTTAGTGTTCTTTAGGTTTAAGGTTTTTAATGGTTTTTAGGGGTCCTAAAAGGGGTCTTTTTTTGTTAGAGTTTTTATGTTTAATGTTTTTGAAAGTTTTTAAGGTTTTATAGGGTAAAAGGGCTTAGAGTGTTAGGATTTCTTACGTATAGGGATTTTAAAGGTTTTTAGGGTTTAGGTTTTCTTAGGGTTTAGGGTTTCTTAGTATTTCATAAGATTTTGGGTTTAGGTTTTAGCCCCATGGTTTAGAGTTAAGGATTTAGGGTTTCTTAGGGAATAGGATTTAGCGTTGATGATTTCTAAGGGTTTGGTTTTTTAAGGGTGTTTAGGGTTTTGGACTTGAGATTTCTAGGTTTTTTAAGGTTTAGGGTTTTAACGGGTGTTTATGGTTTTTTAGGGATTAGGGTTTTTAGGGCTTAGTATTTTTAACGTTTATGGTTTACGGTTTAGGGTTTTTTAATTTCTTAAGGTTTAGGATTTCTTAGGGTTTAGCCCTAAGGTTTAGGGTAAATGGTTTAGGATTTCTTTGGGTATAGAGTTTCGCATTTAGGGTTTCTTATTGTTTAGTGTTGTAGGTCTAGGTTTTTTATTGAAGGGTTTTTAGGGTTTAAGGTTTAGGTCTTAAGTTTTTCTAGTATATTTTTTAGGTTTAGACTTTTTTTAGTTGTAGGGTTTTAAAAGGTTTTTTTAGGATTTTTATGGTTTTTTACAGTATAATTGTTTATTGAGCTTAGGAATTCTTTGAGTTTAGGGCTTAGGATTTTAGATTTAGGGTTTTTTAGGGGTTAGGGTTTTTAAAGGTTCTTTAGGTTTAGTGTTTTTAATGATTTTTTTTAGGGTTTAGGGTTTCTTACGATTTAGATTTTCTTAGTGCCTCATAAGGTTTGGGGTTTAGGGTTTTCCCTTGGGTTTAGGGTTTAGTGTTTCTTAGGGTTTACGTTTTCTTAGGGTTTTCGGTTTCTTAGGTTTAGGCTTTTAAAGGTTTTTAAAGTCTTGATCTAATATGCTTATGTTATGGCAACTCAGGTTAGCTTGGGGTCATTCGTGATCCTAGGTCTTGTGTAACGTCAAGATGGTAGATTAGAGGCGTGACAAAAACTATGTCTGAATAAAAGACTCTAACTCACTAGAGATTCTGGGACATCCCCCAGCTAATTCTCGCAAAACTGAAACTAAAATGGAATACTGAACATAAAACATGCCAATCGTACTTGAAGAATGAAGACTCACCACTGATATTGCTGAAAACAGATCGGGAATCGATCTACACGTGATCTCAATGCTGAGGACCTGAACCTATATCACAAGAAGATGTTGCAGAAAGTATAAGTTAGTACTTGGAAGGTATGCATGATAGGGTTTTGGGCTTATGATTTTCTAGATTTTTTCTTGGTTTAGAGGGATTTTAGGTTTACTGTTTCAAAGGTTTTTAGGATCTTTATGGGTTTTTAGAATTTAGGGGTTCTTAGGGCTTAGGGTTTTTGATTTATAGTTTTTATAGGATTTTTAACGTTTAGGGTTTAGGGTTTAGGGATTTTAAATTTTTTTTTAATGGTTTTTTGGTTTCTTAAGGTTTAGGGTTTCTTAGGGTTTAGCCCTAAGGTTTAGGGTGAAGGGTTTAGGGTTTCTTTTTCTATAGAGTTTAGCATTTAGGATTTCTTTAGAATTAGGGTTTTAGGTTTAGGTATTTTATTAAGGGTTTTTAGGTTAGGGTTTAAAGCTTACGTTTTTCTGGGATTTTTTTTGGTAAATAGTTTTTTTCGATCTAGAATTTTTAGATATTTTTTTAGGTTCATCATTGTTTTTATGGTTTAGGGGTTCTTAGGGCTCAGGGTTTAAGATTAAGGATTTATTTTAGGATATTTTAAGTTTTTTTTTATAGATTTTTAGCTTTAGGGCTTTTTTAGAATTTTAGGATGTTATAGTGTGTCGGTTTTTTCTTAGGATTTAAGGTTTCATAGGATAGGGCTTCACAGATTTTAATAAGTCTTGGGGTTAGGGGTATATCCCTAAGCTTTAGGGTTTAGAGTTTAGCATTTAAGGTTTTGGGTCTTTTAGGGTGTAGGGTTTAGGGTTGGGTGTGTGAGGTTGAGTGATTTTTGACGGTTTAGGTTTGTTAGGTTTAGGATTTTTTAAGGTTTAGAGTTTTAAAAGTTTTTTTTGTTGTTTTCAAGGGTTTAGTGTTTCTTATTGTTTTTTTTGGGT
>JAJOOH010010509.1:0-22403 GCA_029582605.1 Solanum gracilifrons | reverse complement strand
AGAAGAAGAAGAAGAAGAAGAAGAAGTGCTAGTGATGAAGATTAGAAGCAAAAAAAATGTGAAAAGAGCGGGATGTTGGGAGAGAACAAAAAAAAACTAATTTGGGGTTTTCCTATTTTAAAAATTAGGGTTTTACTTAAATGTGGGTGAAAGTGTAAAAACAAAAACTTGAGGACTTATTTAATTATTTTTAAAAATTGATTAAAAATTTGTCACCTACCCTTAATAATTAAAACTAGAGTCACTCTTTTTACATTTCAACACTTTTTTGTCACCTATAATTCATTCCCCCAACTTTGACTCACTGGAAATTCTGCTTGGAGCAGAGCGGACCCCAACTGATTTTATCAATTTTAGTTCATTGAAGTATCTCAGTTATGTAACAGGAGTCCTTATTACACGTGTCATTATCTCGTTGGCTTCTTCATACTTACAATAATGACTCTAGCTGTTTGCCAAGAATGAGCCCCTCTTTTCATATTTTTTTTTCTCCCCAATATATAAGATCAGACTTCCAATTTTATCCACGTGGCTAGAAAAAAATGTATACTCCCTCCATTTTAATTTATGTGACATATTTCGAATTTTGAGATTTAAATAAATTTATTTTTTGCCGTAAATTTTTTAATATATATTTTTAAATATTTTGAATTATCAATTATTGTGACTTATAGTACTTTTTACGTAATTTACAAATATATAAATTTCATTTTTAAAAAATAGAATATTTCATGCTCAAATTCCCGATCAAACTTAAAGAGGTCGTTTGGTAGCTGGATAAAACAATCTTTATTCATGTATTAAAATCCGTATAACTTATACGACGTTTGGTAGGTGGATAAAAAAAAGTTATTCGTGTATACAATTAATACAATGTTTGGGAGGTGGATAAGAAAAAAATTATTCATATATATAATTAATATAGCGTTTGGTAGGTGGATAAGAAAAAAAATTATTGATGTATAAAATTAATACGACGTTTGGTTGACAATTTTGAAATTTGCATAACTAATATATGTATAAGTTATGAGGAAATTTGTGTATTATTTATGCAGAGTAGAAGGTGAAATAATTAATACGTGTATAGCTAATACATGTATAAAAATTTAAAATGACAATATTACCCTTATCACTCCCACATGACTACTTTTTTTCTTCTACATAATTAAAGAAATATTTTAATTTAATTACAAAGTTAAAGAAGGAAAAATACAAAGTTCAAGAAGGAAAGGATATAATTGTAAAAAAGTGTTATAGTTTAAAAAATATATAATTTTACTAATTTTTAATATAAAAACAAACATCCAAAGAAATAATTTATACATAACTAAACTCCGCATAACTAAACTATGCATAGCTAATACTTGTATAATTAATACATGCATCACAAATACCCACATTATTATTACCTGCATTACTAATACTTGCATAACTAATACACACATTACTAATACCTCATAACTAATATATGCATTACTAATACATGTATAATTCTATCCAGCTACCAAACAACCCTAAAGTGTTTGACTCTCGAAAAACGAGATGCGTCACATAAATTGGGACACGAGGAGTATATTGGTTTGGTAAGAGAAAATAGGGATAATTACATTCAATGTGATCTAACTTATAAAATAGCCACTAAATGATAAATTTTATATATTTAATTTGCATTTAGTGGAGGTCTGAATCTAAATGATTCAAACATTAGACCATTAAGTGTATTTGTTTTCATTAAGATTTAAGCACCCAATTGATCTGAATAGCTCTTAAGCATTAAGAATTATAATAGAATCTTAATATCACTAAGAGGTATTCTTGTGTGGATGATATTTATCATCGCTATATCAACAAATCACAATCACAATCACCAGCCACCACCACAAATCACCTCTATCATCATCACCACCACTACCACCATTGTCAACCACTATTATCGTCATCTATCATTAACTACATTTGTCATCACAACCACCATTATTGCTTAACCAAATCATTTTTTTCTCCCAATAGAAAAGACAATAAGTACAACATAGAATTGGAATTCAGTGATGTTGAATCAACAGTCACCCTGAACTCTGGCAAGACTCTTCAAGCCAGATGATTCGGGGTGTGCAAAAATTAAATAAATCTAACAAAAAATGTTATGATTGATTTATTGCTATTGGATTATTGGGGTAATGGGGTTTTAATGATTTTATTAGAAAAACTAGGTTAATGGTTTAATTTGGGTTTTTGCAATATTTAGTTATTGGGAAAATCGATAAAACATTAAGACTGTAGTAGATTACTACTTTATCCCTACATAAATATAAAATATTAAGATAATAACAATAGGCTCATCGCAATATCATTATAAGATATCTCAATAAAAAATATACTAGCAGCTACATACATTTTACGTCTCAAGACAATATCAAATCAAGATCAAAATCAGAAAATATCAATAAACCACATTCATAAACACTTAATCATTATCACAATCAACCAATACACCATGTAATGAGAATGAAATTAAGGTATAATGATTATACAATGCATACTATCTTACCAAAAAATTGTAGTCGAGATTCATAAGTAACTCACAAAATCCATGTACCCATTCTGTATCAGATAACTTTTTATCGGAAGCCCCTTGAATGAAACATCTTGTACCGTATAAATCTATTCCACTAGTATCTTGGATGAAACTTCTTATACCCGATAACATTTATATCGAGAGTATCTTGGATGAAACTTCTTGTACCAGATAACCCCATACCGTGAATACCATGAATGATCCTTTACTGAAATTTATCCCTTTACTTCTATAAGTCAATATGCTTTAGATTCAATCCAAACACGAAAAATCTTATATTGAATTTAATCATCAACATAGACAATGAAAAATAACTCTAAAGTATTCAACAATGAGAATAGAAGTTGGAGATAATTAAATATCAATTCATACACAAACCTTTAATTAAATATGATTTTTTTTTATCAATATCAAGTGATTAATTTCAAGATACATACAACTCATAAAATTTAATCAATTCATTATTTCTTCATTCTCACTTTTAGATCTTCCAAGTCTAATAGAAATTGCAAAGCAATTCAATGCATAACTAGTACATCAATTATCATAAAACATTATCATAATCTGATTTTAAATCATAAAGGAGAAAAAAATCATCAACTATCATGTATATGAATCAAGATAAGTAGCATATTGATCACGCCCAAAACTCGTCTAAAGAGGATAAGTGGCTGCTATAAATAGAATTCGGTTTTTAAGTCTGCAGTCAAATCCCACAGAGAACTAAGATTTAGTTATAACTATTAAATATCACTAAGAAAATAGGATTGAACACTTATTTTATTTTAAATATTAAGATTCTTATTCTAACAAAAAACATTAAAGCAATAAAAAATAGCAACTAAAGCGAATGGGTTGACTTCAAGATTAAGGAGGCATAGAGTTATGATTTTTCCGATTGTCATACTTCTTCTCGCTACGTTAGCTATGATATCGCTGAATTTATCTCTATCAATCATGAATCTTCTCTTACTGCAAATATCTCTTGATCAAGTGTAGTAATTTCCTAGTGTTATTCTCTCAAACAAACTCTAGTTAACTGATTAATCTATTCACTTAGATTGCATAAAGCTTTGTTATCTCTAACCTCCTGTAACACCTCGAAAGTTAGAAGATCGAAAAGGAAAGAAAATGTAGAACAATTGACTGAAGTAAGGTTCTACGAGTCCAACCTATGGATCGTAGAAAGTCCTACGGACCGTAGGAAGGAAGTCGTAGACCAGTGTTGAGTTTAGAAAAATTAAGTTTATGAAAATTGAAAGTATGATTTGACAGAACGAACCGTAGAAAGTTTAACGGGTCGTAGGACTAACTTGTAGGATTGATTCATAGATTTGATTTAGGACATCAGTTCCATGAAAGGTTTTAACAGGTCGTTATTTGTGTTATGGACCGTAAGAAGGTTCTGTATAAAGGTTCCAGACTTGATGAAATTTTGGAGTGAACCTTGGGTTCTACCAATAAGGTCTACGGACCGTAGAAAGTTTGAACGACCGTAGAAGGTCTTGTGGGAAATGATTGAATATTTGGTTTTCTGAAGTTGGTTCTACGATTGACCAGTACGAACTGTAGAAATTTCTATAGATCATAGGTCACAAATGTAGGACTGTTCGACAGTTATTTTTAAAGGATATTAGGGTCTTTCTCTATGTATTTAACACTCATACTACATTGTTTTGACCCTAATTCTAAGTCCTATAACTACTCTTCACCCTTAGAAATTTCCCAACTCTTTCATTTCCCTCAAAATTCCCAAATTCTCTCCCAGGTTCTCCTCAAAATCCTCTCTCTAGATCAAGGAAGAAGCTAGGGTTCTTCAAGTTCAAGTCTCCTTTATTCGTCATTGCTTAGGGATTCAATCAAGGTATGTTGGGAGTTCATCAATGAGTTTCCTTCCCCATTCAGTCCCCAAAGATTCTTCAGTTCTCTAATTCAATTCAATCAAATTGGTTAAGTTTTCATTAAATTGTCATGGGTTCTATTTGTATGGATTCAATTATTTGTTTTGATCATATTATGATAGTTTGACTCAATTACATATTTTTCAATCAATTCCATGTGAACCAATGCATTGATCATTAATTTTGGATATGAACCCTAATTTACATGAACTTATGAAGAAGCTTGAATCTATAAATGATGTTTTTATGAAGTTATGCATGATTTATGAAAAGAAATATTTTATTATCTATGTTACTTTAAGATGAGCATCAATGAATTGTGAAAGGATTTTCTCACAAATGATAACCCTCAAATCACTCTTCAAAACTAACCAAAAGAGTGAGCGATTGTTGTCAATAAATCACTCAATTAAGAGTCGGGGTTGAACCCCACACAAAATGGTTTAAAATTAAGAATTTAATTACAGAATTAGCAAGCATTTAATTTTAATAAAGCTGAAATAAAAACTAGGTGGAGAATTCCACCAACTTTAACAACAATAATTCAGTCACCCAATTAACAATATTGAAATAATTGACAATTCACGAAGTTGAAGAACTCTTAGGGTGTGAGGATCAAATGTTGATTCCAATTGGGGTGTCGTAGAATTGCTCATTACAACTAGTCAATCACAAATAAGCTAGGTCATCATAATTGACACTAATATTCTTTCAATCTCAACACATACTTGCTTGGAATCTTCTTTCGGTCTCATCTATGTGCCATTCAAAGAGACCCAAAACTTTAGATCTGTAATCAAGTGACCAAACTACAGCTATTGAACAGATTACCCATTTATATTGGTCTCTTTGAAGCACCATTACAAGATCAAAACTAGAACTAAGTTGGCCACCTCAATTCATGAATTAATCACTCGGTAATAAGTCAAATCTATGATTAATAGTCATAAAAACGAGCAATTCAACAAACCCACTAAATTAAATCAACACCCAAACCCATAATCACACCCCAAAAGTTTGGGGTTTTAGCCACGCATTGCAAATTGTAAATAGATTATACCTTGCATGAAAATAGACATGGGTAGCATAAATTTAAGGATTTAATAGCAAAATCACTTCAAATCTAACCTCAATTTTCCAAATTTAAGTTTACATAATTGAAAGCTTCAACAATAAAAATGTTCTTACTCAATGAAAAATGTTTCTCTCTCTAGAATGTTCAAAATATTTCTCTCATTTTTTTCCATTCCTCTTTCTCTCTCCTCTTGGCTATTTATAATTTTCCAAAATCTTGCCCAAAAATTAGTTCTGTGTCCCTTTCGGTGACGTTAGCTCAGTTCACTTACTGCATTCAGTGAGTCGCCCATCTTCCTTTGGTTTGCCTTTTTCTTACTTCAAGCTTCGGGTGTTTGAGTCTCATTAGGCAATCTCGTTTAAGTTCGCTTTTGTCATTTTGGTGATTCGCCAGTTTTCACCTCATATCTGTCAGCACTGTCAACTTTGGCAACATCTACTCGCTTCGCCTTATGTATTTCAGTAGATCTCCCTTCTTGCCTCACTTCGCCTATTGACCTTGAGGGTTGACTTAGTGCACTGTCAATTTGGGCGGTCTCATATTTCTTTGGCGACTCGCCCTTCTTGTTAGGTGATTTACAATGTATAGTTTGCACCTTTTTTTTTATATATTTTTGGTCTTTCTTTTCACGCATCGATTCTTGTCTTGTCCAATTGCCTTCATAGCTGCAAATTGTCACCATTATATCATATTAGGACAAAATTAGGCATTGATGACACTTATTATTGAGCTAAATGGACCTTAAATGAGTGCAAATCTACCACTCATCAAAGTTCCTAATTTAAACTTTTTCTTGTCCTCAAATGACTTAAGAACACAATAAGATCAATAAGGGTGTCTACAATAGTACTGAATAAGAGCTAACATGCAAGCACCATAGAAACATTACTCTCAATAACATGTTATCCTCAATCATGATTAAAAAGCTTCAAATGATGACTAGCTAGTATCAACACAAGTTCAAGCTCAACTTATCTTCTTGTCTAATGCAAGAACATGTTTCAACAAATGCATTCAAGTGCCCTCACATCAAGAACAATTCCATTCTCTCATAAAACAAATCAACAAAGGTGTAAGCAATTAATGCAACTCTCACTCTCTCAAAAGAGAAACACATGCAAGCTTTGTCCCATAGGTTTGCTTATATTTTCCGATCATCACACGACCTAGTTCATGCAAGATCTCAAGGGTCGTTTAGGCTTGTAACGGGGTTGAGGGTTGAGGCATGGTCAATTTAGATGGGTGACTTATACCTTTTCAAAGTATTGTTGCAATCATCATTACCTCTTCTCAAGTTTTTTTCCTTTTTTTTTCCATTTGAGAACTCAAATCTTGACTTGTCGCTCAATTTATTTGGAATTCTCTCTTTTATTTCATTCACTTCTCTTTTTCAAGGCATTTTCATCGCAATATATTTTTTTTATAAGGAGGTGCTCCTTCTTTTTGCAACACTTTCAAAGTTGAGTCTCATTTTATCTTTCTTTGCCCTTCACTTGGCTTTCATTCATCCTTACTTTACACACCCCAACTTAGGCTTTTGACCTAAGTTGGCTATTAAAACATCACAATGCTTCAAAAAATATTTTTGGTGAGAAGGTAGGGATAATTTGGTTCAAGAGGTTTCTTTTGGTTGTCAACAAATAGGTTAGGCTCAAATGATGCCAAAATGGATTCACACCCTCACAAGGTAGTCACAAAGGATTTATAGACAATTTGGTTCCCTCTTTAAACTGTGTCCCAAGATCATGTCTCACATTTACCAAGATTCACACAATTGGACTAACAAGGCAAATTCTAGGACTCCACATTCATGCTTTCAAGTAAGACCTCACCACACATGGCACTTCGAAATACACTTATTTAGCACATCTCGAAAAGATTAAAAAACATACGTGAAATGTTCGTTGCAAGGCTCACATCAAAACAAATCTAGTCAACAAAAGATTTAAATAGATCACTCAAAGGTGCAACCACATTGATTTCATTCTCGCAACACCAACACAATGCATCATGCTCATCATTTGTACTTATTCAAGACATCAATATTAATCACAATCAATCCTTAAATTGTTATCAATGAAAACTTCAAACATTTCACGATTTAAACTCATGAGGGATTTCAAATTAGTAGAGAATGAAATACCGATCGAGAGACAAACTTTAATCCAAAAGAGCACTATAATACTTACAATAAACAAATACAATCAAAATGGAATACTAGTTGGGCCCATCTGCGATGTGCCTCACCCCACCAAAAAGGAAAGAGCAGTGTCCTCAATGTACATAATTGTCATAAAGATATGAAGGTAGAAGCACTCCCTGAGCAATCACTTGTACTGAAAGTCGGCGAATTGCCAAGTAGAGTCATATTGCCTATTTGGATTGTAGTTTAGGACAATATGCCATTCACTTCGGCGGGATACACCGTGATTGCCTAATATGCATGGGTGAATCACCTTTTCTTGCATGAACATCACCGAAATTACCAGTGAGCTTCTTATTTTTCCTACCTAACTAGGTGGACTGCAGTGGATTCGCCCAATGGCGTCGGCGCATCACCTAGTAGGTGATGAGCATTGCCGAAGTTGACAGTATGCACCTAAAGTTGATCCTACCATTGGGAGGACTTGTTGGGACTTCACCAACTGTACTCGACGCATCACCAAATTGCCCTTACCATTATCTGTTACAATACCTGCACATGATAACACCCATATTATTGAAAATAACTAACACTTGGGTTGCCTCTCAAGAAGCACCAAATTTAATGTCGTGGCATGACGTGAACATGTTCTTCAAACATCATCCAAATATACCACTTCAACAATCGTTGCCCATTACCATACACTCGGGTGATATTGTGCAGACTAGTCCACTTAAACTTAAGCTTACCTAAGAAGAGTTTCTACCTTGAATTGAATAGTAAGACTAACTCCCCCACTCAAAACTCACGAGGTAGTATCTTAGCATTATCCCATTACTTAACCTTTTCCTTGTATAGAGCTGAGATTTTGTAGGCTTGCAAATGAAATTCATCCAACTCAAGGATTTGGTGTATACGACCTCTGGAGGAAACATCCCAATTCAAATTTATCTTCTTCAATGCCCATAAAGCTTTGTGTTCTAACTCCACAGGAAGATGACTAACTTTTCCAAATACTAACTTGTAAGGCGACATACCAATGGGAGATTTGAATGCCATACGGTAGGCCCAAAAAGCATCATCAAGCTTGCTAGACCAATTGGTACGGTGGACATTCACAATTTTGGCCATAATGTTCTTTATTTCTCGGTTAGACACTTCAACTTGTCCGATCGATTGTCGATGCTATGAAATTGCCACTTTGTGCTTGACCACATATTTTGAGAGAAGGGATGCAAACTGATGATTGCAAACGTGTGACCCTCTATCACTTATAATGGCCTTTGGGGTACCAAACCTTGTGAAGATGTTCTTTTTGAGGAACTTTGTGACACTTCACGCTTCATTGTTTGGTAAGGCTATCGCTTCCACCCACTTGGAGACATAATCCACTGCTACAAGGATGTACTTATTTCCAAAAGAGCTAGGACAAGGACCCATGAAATCAATCCCCTAAGGTACCTTAAAAACTAACTAAAAAAGTGAGCGATTGTTGTCAATAAAATCACCCAACTAAGAGTCGGGGTCGAATTCCACACAGAATGGTGTACAATTAAGAATTTAATTAGTGAATTAAAAAGCAATTAATTCTAAAGAAGTTGATATAAAAATTGGGTGGAGAAGTCCACTAACTTTAACAGCACTAATTCAGCCACTCAATTAACAATATTGAAATAATTGATAATTCACGAAGTTAAAGAACTCTAGGGGTGTGGGGATCAAATGTTGATTCTAGTTGGCATGTCGTGGAATTGCTTGTTATAACTAGTCAAGCACAAATAAGCTAGGTCATCATAATTGATGCTAATCTTCTTTCGATCTCAAAGCATGCTTGCATAGAATCTCCTTTTGGTCTTATCTATAGCCATTCAAAGCAACCCTCAACTTTAGATCTGTAATCAAGCAACCTAAACTACCACTATTGAACATATTACCCACTTATATTAGTCTCTTTTGAGCACCATTACAAGATTGAGAAAAAAAGTTGTCCACCCCAATTCATGAATTAATTACTCGGCAATAAGTCAAATCAATGATTAATAGTCATAAAATAGAGCAATTCAACAAACCCACTGGCTTAAATCAACACTAATCCCCATAATCACAACTAACGAGTTTGGGGTTTTAGCCACATATTGCAAAGTGTAAAAAGATTATACCTTGAATGAAATTAGCCATGGGTAACATGAATTTAAGGATTTAATAGCAAACCCACTTCAAATCAAACCTCAATTTTCCAAATTTAAGTTTACACAATTGAAAACTTCAACAATAAAAATGTTCTAACTCAATGGAAAATGCTTCTCTCCCTAGAATATTCAGAATATTTCTCTCAATTTTTTCCACCCCTCTTTCTCTCTCATGTAGACTATTTATAGTTTTCCAAAATCTTGCCCAAAATTAGTTATGTGTCCCTTTCGGTGACGTTAGCTCAGTTCACCTACTGTATTCGGCGAATCGACCATCTTCCTTTGGTTCGCCTCTTTCTTACTTTAAGCTTCAGGTGTTTGAGTCTCATTAAGCGATTCCATTTGAGTTCGATGTTGTTATTTTGGCGATTCGCCGATTTCCACCTCATATCGCCCTTTGAGGCATCATTTTATCTGCCAGCACTGTCAACTTTGGCGACTTCTACTCACTTCGCCTTATGTCTTTCGGTGGATCACCCTTCTAGCTTCACTTCACTGATTGACCTTAAGGGCTGACTTAGTGCACTGTCAACTTGGGCGGTCTCAAATTTCTTTGGCGACTCGCCCTTCTTGTTAGGCGATCTACAATGTGTAGTTTGCACTTCTTTGTCACTCCCCGAGCCTATACCCTGGACGTGGCTGACACTCGAGAACTAGTGCTGGCCCCAAGCAAACCCTTGGCCTGGCTCAGCTCTCAGCGGAAGACTTACTCAGCAATAAAGAACTTTGAAAGTTAAGTCTTAAACTCGATGTTTCAAATAAATACTTAGAATATTTTAGAAGTAAAACATTCACTAGCCAAAGAGGCAACTCAAGTCTTTAAACATTAAACATTGGAAATGAACAAGACTCACGAACTACTGTCTATCTATCTATGAAGCCTCTAATATTATGAGGGATGTCAAGATAAGACCCCCGATCATCCCAACAAAACTGAAATAAACAAGATAAATAAAGGATCCTCCAAAAGCAAGGAGGCTCACCAAACAACTCTGGGACTCGACTTGATCAATGAAGCGTTGGTTGATGATCCTGATTCCTTGTATCTGCATCATAAAAGATGCAGGACATGGAATGTATGAGCATGCAAGGGGAAATCTAAAACATGACATAAGCTTGAACTTGAACTAAAGAAACAACTTACCTCGTCTCAACTCAACTTAACCTCAACTCATTTCAGTATAAAAGCAATAACAATAATGCAATATAAAGAAAAGCTTTTAAAATAGTAGGTAGCAACTCAATGTATTGGAAAATACAATATAACTCAGTTTGTATGTAAAAATACAAAATAAACTATGTTTGGGAGACTCTCAAACCGACAACTATCACTATGAGCTATGTGATGATACATCGTCTCGCCCACGCTGCCAGAACTGTCTTATACCTTGCCGGGGTATAGAACTCCTCAACTAAGTGGATCCACTAGTCTATGCTTAAAAAACAATAAGGAATCATCTAAAAAGTATGACCCTTTCTACCCACGTTAGCTACATGGTTTATAGGGGCTGTGAGTTGTATGAACTCTCCCCCATATCAGTGCTCAATACTACTCCCAAAATATAACTTAGCTTATATGTTTTTAAAAAAACATTTCCTCATCCTCAACTTTGAGATTATTACTCAAAAGGTTTCTCTAAAAAGAGATACTACTAAAAACTCCTCATGAACTCTTTTGGGAATCGGTGTTTCCTTTCATCTTAAATGTAAAAACATTTACTCTTGGGAATACTTAGTTCCCATATATTAGAAAATGAACTCAACTCTACTCATCCTCATACTCAAGTCTTAAAACAAGTTTTAAAAAATTGTAAAAAGACTTCTTAAAAAGACTTGAAGAACTCTCAAGACTTGAATCCTAACTCTACTTTGAATTTGAATTATGGATTCAAGGGTTATGATTTCATGTTATGGATGATCGCTCGATGTTGAAGTAGTTAGAATCAATAGGGAGTAAAGGTACCCTTTGAAAGAACTCAGACGGTCCAAACGACGGAGAAAGGGTGGGGGCAGGTGACCCTGGCGTAGTGCGTGGCGCAGGGCGTCAACCCTTGAACTACAGAATATTTTTTCTGGCGCACTGGTGGGGCGGCACGCCAGCCTCTACCCAAAATTCCCCGATGAATTTTCTTTCTCGTTTTCTGACCTTAATTCGCCTAGAATTGAATGGTTTCTTCCCAACTCACTTAGATTTGAATACCCAACATAAGTATACGATAATTTACTCAAAACAACCCTCAAATCACTTAAATTCATCTCAAGAATTAATCAAAACCCCAACAATCAAGATTACGAATGGAATTTCAAGAAAACTCATCAAGAACTCAAATCCTTCAACCTCAAGAACGAATTTGTATTAAAATAGCATGATTAGCGTGTGGGTGAACGAACCCAACACTATGAGAACTCACATACCTCTTAGGGATCAAACCCTTGGCGAAATTTCGCAACTAAACTTCAAGAATCTTGACGAACGCCTTGAACTTTTCTCCTTTTCTTGAACTCCCTTCTAAAACCCTAAGCGTAATTTAGGATTGTAAAACTGACCCAGGTCAGATTTGACCCCAAAATATTACTAAAAAACGTTTTAATCTAATTGGGTAAGGAAAAGACCAAAATACCCCTCATATTTTTGGGTAACTTTCCTTAACTGTACAAACTAACTTCAAACAGGGATATCTCCCTCATACAAGCTTAAAATTTAGCAAACTCGGTGGCGTTGGAAAGAGGATTCCAAGACCTTTCATTTGATATCTTTTGAGCCACCTAACTCATCCTGTACTGAAAGTTATGGTCGTTTGAAGTTGACCAAAAACTCACATCTTAAGTATAACTTGCAAAAATTCAGATTTGGCTCTTTACAAATTAGTTCTTTCTATATTTAGCTCTTTCTAAGACGGGATGTTACATTTTATTTTTTTTTGTATTTTTGGCTATTCTTTCTATGCATCGATCCTTGCCTTGTCCTATTGCCTTTTATAGCTGCAAATTGTTAACATTCTATTAGATTAGGACATAATTAGGCATAAAGACACTAATTATTGAGCTAAATGGACCTTAAATGTGTGCAAAATCTACCACTCATCAACATACTTAAGGGATCATGGCATGGTGAAAGATTTTCTCACTTAGACTTGATTCAAGATTTAAGGAGCTATTTTATGAAACTTTTAGCTTGGATTAGTAACTTAATTTTGCTTTTCCATGGATGATGATAATTTTATGAATATGATTATTCCGTTGGGATTTAACTTAGAACCGAGAGAACTTTGAGGTGGAGGCTCAAATAGGGTAGTCTCTAGTACCAACCTCTAGTTCCTAACTACGTACCCCCGTAGGTTTGCCTTAATTGGCATAGCTAGTGGATCCACATATACCACGTGATATTATACGGAGTTCTACCTTGGAAAGTAGACTCTCCCTTCTCGATGTGAGAGTTACATCAGATTCCATGTTATAGCTCATATGGTCTATTGTCGGTTGAAGCTAATATCTCACAAAAAGAACTAAGTTACTTTCAATATGTTTTATGAAGCTTTCCTCATGATTTCTAGATGCATTGATCATGTTCATGATTATGATTCTTGTTTAAAAGGTTTTTCTATGTTTAGCTTGATCATGCACATCATGTTTTCAATTATGTCCCCTTATGATCATATTTCATAGTTTATTGCATTCCCGTCATACTTAGTACATTCCATGTTCTAATGCATACTTGTGCCTACATTATTTCACTAATGTAGGGCTTCACGACTCTTCTCCCTCCGTTCGTGGCTAGTGAGTACTTAGAGATTTTGAAGACTAGGTGAGTCCTCATACTTCGAGGACAATATCACATTTATTGTTTTCCTTATGATTTAGTCTTCAGACTTTGTATGTGGTGTACGGGTTACGTCCTGACCACTCTTTGAAGTAATAAATGGCTTGTCAAGACTTTGATGTACTTCCGCTTATATGTCAAACTTTGTAGGTTTTATGAGATTTCATGATTTTTTCTATAATGTTGTGTATATGTATGTCAAGTGACTTGTGTATGGCTTGACCATTTGAATTTCAAGAGTTGGTGAGTCCTCAGGGACTCTCGGGGTCTTATACGCTATGACATGTCTAGAAGATTGTATTTCTCTACTTTCTATTATTTCCATGAACAGTGATATACTACAAGAGGATGAATGCATCACAACACATACAACATGAAGGCATAATCAGTTCATCAAGGATTTCAAGAAGTATGAAGTTCCCAAACTTAACAAGTCATGAAACATATTCTCAAATGATAGGGATAGTGAAGGAAGCCATCTAAAACCAAGCTTTACCACTTTGAAAAACATTTCATTTATTTTAAGATGGTTCAAAAATAACCTCAAGCCCCTAACTTGGGCATCTCAATGTCAAATATAAGGACAAGCCACATAGCCCCTCGCTCGGGCAATTTCTCAAATATCACAGGTTTCTCACAATAATTTAAAGTTTCACACAAGCCTCCACACATGCTAAGTATCACAAATAGGCATCATACAAACTAAACAAGGAGGTGAACACTTACCAACTTCTAAGACTCGAACTACTACTTGTTTCACAGTTGATTTTCTAAAAAAAGGAAAAGGATTCTGAACTTTGACCGAAATTGTTGTAACAATCCCAAACTTTGGGCAGGACCTATTACCCCCTACACTATTTAATAAAGTATTTTAAAGATATATAAGTGCCCATGTGGACATCATAAATATTGCATCATTATAAATAGTAACTTGTCTACGTAACACATATATATCTTTAAAATACACTATTAAATAGTGTAGGGAATAGCTCCTACCCAAAATTTGGGATTGTTACAACAATTTCGGTCAAAGTTCGGATATATTTCATTCCTTTCCCCCCCTAAAAAGGTTAATTACTCATCTCAGTCTAAAAGAGGGGTAGCCAAACCTACCTCAAGGCCGAAACTTCACTCGAACAACTCTCTTGAGCACTTCCTCAACTACACAATCACCAGAATGATCCTTAACTATCAAGAATGGAAAGAGTTCATCAAAAGGAGTCCAATGATTCCGATATTTATAGGATTTAAAATTGGGGGTAAAATGGTCATTTCACAATTTAAAGCAAATTCACAAGAAATAGGACATTATAGAGATATCAATCAATGTTTGCAACCATTAATTTGTAGATTAAAACTTCAAGACAACAATAGATCCATGTCATACAGTCACTTTTAGAATTGATTAATCAATACTCATTTAGGGTTTTACACCCCCATCAAGCACACACACCCCTAGCTAAAGACTTACTTGCTCATAAAAGAAGAAATAGAGACAATACACATGTAGTGAATCTCCATTTTAAGCTAATGTGACTAAAACAAAATCTGAAATCCAAGCTTAGAGTGATACAAATATGAGATTTCTTCCTCTATAAACTAAGTAGTTCTTCAGTATACTGTATGAATATATTTTTCTCCCAAAAAAGTCTCTCCCTAATATCCCTAATTGGGAAGAGGATAAAGGTACATAATTACACAATTCTCTATTCTATCCTTGGAACTTTCCAAATGAAGCACAACATTCCTTAGTTGTGTTTTTTCCCTTCCGCTTCCGTCTTTGAACTTGCATTAGACCGATGGAACGCCGATCCAGGATTGTAGTGTTTCAGGTGCTTCTCTACTTCAAACTTTAGTTCTCACATGAGCATTTGTGTTGTGATCGATCAGTCGCTAATTAAGCATTATACCACGCCAATTGAAACGTTGGTACTGAGGCATCCATGCTTCTTTCAAGTTAGAGTTTAGACGGTGAGACACCTATTGGTTCCTAAGGATCGCCAATTCCTTCACCAGTTTACTTTGGTGATTTTCTGTTTCAAATTCATCACACTTGATTTTTCCAAATAATGTCTTCATACAAATGAACTAGGGTCGAACACCCCCTCAATTAGCATTAAAACATGTCAATAATTCATGAATTTGAGTACAATGAGCAGGTAAAATACCAACTCATCACTGATACATTATTATTAGATATTACATATAGAATAAAAGATTCATAGTTCTTAGTTTTAGGGTTTACTTATAGTTCTTAGTAGATTATTGTGAAACGAACAAGATTCTATTGCAAGAGCTACATTAATCAAAGGTTTTGCTTACTTTCTTATCAATTAATGCTATTTAGTAGCTTTAATCATAATAGTTATTGTTTATTGCTAGTTATGAATAGCTAAACGTATAACAGGGGTTATATAGCTTATAGTAAGGATGATGATAATAGATTTTTTACAATAAATATATTCTCATGAAGGGGTAATCATTATGTATTAACGTTCTCTCATGAAGATTTTTTTTAATGGTGAAAACATTAAGAACTGCTCGTATACTAACTTGCTTGACAAAAGAAGTTAAGATTAGGAAAAAGGATCATTAGCTTGAGAGAGGATAACTACCTATAGGTTTTTGATAAATGAAAATTTAATTTGACACCCAAGTGATGACAAAGACTTATGGTGATATTCACTTAATTTGGTTGAGAGGCTTTAGGAAACCTATAGAGATGTTAGTTTTGTACAATGAACACATCCTAAAGAGTTTATATTAAAGTATTTATATGAGTTCTGATATCTAAGAAGTGTAACCCAAGTTCATCTTTCTTATTGATAAAAATCTAAGTAGTTAAAGTAGTTAGTAATTTTCTATAAAAATCCTAAATTTTTCAATAATAATTGCTAATTAGAATTTCAATAGCAAATTATATTGTTCTCTAACATTGGTCTTTGTGGTATTCGACTTCAACCTAGTTGGGTTATCATATTTTGCAACCGACAACATTAATTCGGTAAAATATTGTAGTTTGGGAAACATCAAAATTATGGTGTCGTTATTGGAGAGTGTAGTTTAGAGTTTTATAACTTGAAGAAATTCATAAGTAGCTATTATTTTCTTTTGCAAATTACATTGGTTTGTTATTTTTGTCTATTGTAGGGTTTTCCACTATTTATACCCTAGGAGCCAAGAGACTCCCTTTGTTCCAATTGATTCAAAAATAGAAAGAACATTCATGCAATGAATTATAAATTTCGCAATGGGTGGCAGGAATGATCATAAGTTGGTAGATGAGGTTGTTGTTGTAGCAGCTGCTGCATAAGTGGGTCATACTAGGGCCATTCGACCTCTACCATTGGTTGGAAATACAACTTTTAACATAACTAGCATGATGTTGCACATACTAGGATGTCACGACATGAGTATGTACCCTGGATGTGGCTAGCACTCTGAATCATTGCTAGCCTGAGCAAACTCTTGGCCTGACATACTATGAGATTGAATACTAACTAATGCAGAAGCTTTTACAAGATGAGCATGCAACACAATAACTTAAAAATCATACTCAATAACTTTATAGTTAAAAATCCGACATGTGTCTATATTGTGCATATGCTTGTAAAATAATGGTGAAAGTCATAACTCAACAGACTCATCTATGAAGCCTCTAACGTACAAAAATAGGTTCCTAGAACAAGACCTCAAGCTACGTGAATACTCTACCAATAACATATATTAACTTTTAATACTTGAGATAAACTAAGACCTATGAAAGCAAGGAGGTCACACTAATGCTAGATGAAAGTGGTCTTAATGATACCTCTAATGTCAATCATGAATATCTGATTAGTACATGGAATTGACAGTATGTACAATAGATTGAGTGAAACAACTGGCAAAAAATTAAACATAATGAGCTAAAGAACTCTGAATGATAGACTGAAACAAAGTCAAATAAATAGTAAACATGCGTGTATGCTTTAACACAAAACCTTATAATTGAAAATATCTATCAATAGAAAATACTAAAAATAATATAACTTTACTTTTCTTGTAGAGCTTTTTACAACCGGCATACACCACGTTAGCTCATGAGCACCAACTTACAATCCAAGTGGAGAGGGATGCCCTATACCTTTCCCCGGTATAAAACCTATCTATCTTATATGAATCAACTAATTTGAGCCTCTTAAGGACAAATGATCAACCAACATTAGGGGAATTCTTGATGAGCTATTAAAGTCTAATCTTGGGAGTACTTGTGTGGTGAAACTTGGTGAAAATAATGAACTTGGAGACCACTGTTTGAGGCATTTCACATCTATTTTGAAGCACTCAAGATGACATTCATGTCATGTAGAGAGTGCATTGGGTTGGATGGTTGTTTCTTGCAGGGAGTTTGCAGAGGTCAATTACTTATTGCAATGGCCAATGATGGCAACAACCAAATGCTTCCGCTAAGGGGTGTGCAAAAATCGATTTAACCAACAAATCGAACCGAAAAAATACTATTGGTTTATTGATATTGGGTTATTGGGCTAACGGTTTTGCAATTTTTTTTATTGGGTTATTAGTTCGGTTTTCGGTTTTATGATTTTTGTTAATGGTTAAACCGATAACCCAATAAGACTATACTAAATTTACTAGTCTTATTGTTAATGGTTAAAGGATTGTTACTTTCACACTTTTTGTTAATGGTTAAACGATTGTTACTTTCACACTTTTTCCTTTGAATGTGTCTAGTGTCTAAACTTGCAAGAAAAATAATTGTTACTTTTATGATTATTACTTTCATGCCAAATGCTGGAAAAATCATATGGTTTATATGAAAATTTTCTTATCGTGTATATAATATATATGAGTATTTTCTTATTGGTTAAACCGAACCGTTAAGTACCATAAACCGATAAGAAATATGTTATTGGTTTGGTTATCGGTTTGACGTATTTACAAATCGAAAACCGATAAACCAAACCAATAACACATAGAAGTCAAGTGTGATGTTGTGGATAATAATATGTGTGAAAGCTTTAATGCTTTAATCTTGACAGCAAGGCATAAAACCATTATTAGTATACTTGAAGAGATAAGAGTTAAAGGTTAGAATATGCTAACTATGCTAATTGGATTTTCAAACTCTTGGATAACCAACTTTTCTTCAACGGCAATGAAAGTATTGGAGGCCAATATTGATAATTCTATGAGATGTAACATTGAGTTTAATGGAGTAATAGGGTATGAAGTTTCTAATGGATACAAACAACACACTATATGTTTGAAGAAGAGGGAACACACTTATAGATATAAGGTTGATGTTAAAGGGATATCATGTGCACATGCCTTAGCTGCAATGTTGCACAAGCAAAATGATCCACATGATTTCATTCAATCATGCTACTCTAAAGAGAGGTACTTGATGACTTACTCACATTTCATACAATTCATGAATAACTTGCCTATGTGACCCTAATCAATAAATCCTCTTGTTGCTCCACCAATGATAAAAAAATGCCACACAAACCTACAAAGTTGAGAAGAAAGAGGCTGGTAAAATTAAGGTGTTTAGTAAATTGGCTAAAACTGGAGTGACTATGACATGCATTCTTTGCCATGTTAAAGGTCACAACAAAAAAGGATGGAATTCACTAAGGACCGATGAAGTTGGTTCTACTGTTAGGGAACAAAGTGCTACACCTAATTCAACGATTGCAGAACCATTAATTTCAAGAAAGGGAGGGACATACCAAATCTATATTACTACTTTTTCTATTATTTTTCAAATTTAATCAACTAACTAATATAATATAGTTTTTTTTTGTATATTAGAAACCAATAAGTAATGAAAGTGAGCCTATTACAAATAGGAGGAAAGATAGACCTAGAACTACTGAACAACCTAGAACTACTACACCTCCTTCTAACAAAAGATCAAGTGCATCTATTGCTACTGATTTTGCATCAACATCACTAAAGCATGGTTCAAGTGCAAGTGTATCAAGGGGTTCACCTAGAACCACTGCACCTCCTTCTAACAAAAGACAAAGTGCATCAACATCACCAAGACATGGTGCAAGTGCAAGTGTATCAAGGAGTGTTGCAATATTATCAAGAACTATGAGTGGTAGAGGAAGGGGTAGGGGAATGGGAAGTGAAACAAGATGTGTTAATCGCCCACTTGAAAGTTGATTTGTAGGTTCTCAAGAGAGTAAAACACATAACGTGGGCCAGAATACAAATGTTGCACCAAAAGAAACTGTTGCTGCCAGAAAAGGAAAGGGCGTTGGAAACACAACCTAATTTAAAAGGCCAAGAGTGACTGAAATGGTTGTGTTTCAAGCTGAAAATGACTTCAAAATTTTCAATGCAAGTATTGATGCACTCATAATGATTTTTCTCTAATAATAACTTCAACTTATGCAATTGATTTTTTTTGTAGCCTAGACTGTCAAGTTGCAAAGTATTATTGACTAGATCAATAAGAGTCTTGAGATCAACGATTATAACTGAAGATACTTGCTAGAAGTGGAAAGGAAATCAAGCAATCACAACAAGAAAGCTCCAACAGATTAGAGATCAATCAAGGCCTTCAAACTTGAATACTTCCTCCTCTTCATAGCCCCAAGACCCATGAAAATTATGATAGTGATATCAATGGTGTTTGTTTAGTACTGTATTGGTACCACTAAGATTATTTTTTCTTGTTTGAAGAAAATTAAATTATTATTTTTTTGTTACATGTATAGTATTTAAATGCAACACGTTTAAGTTTTGTTTTGTTCTTAAGTTCTCTTTTGAAGTTGAAGTTGTTTATATTTTATTTATGTTGCCTACGATTGTGAGTTATGTTGTTTCTCTGAACCGTTGTTTTTATTTTGTTATCGATATTTAAATGCAATGGTCCTGTACTAGTTGCTTCTTTTGCCAATTGTGAGTTTGATAGTAATTTTAAACTCAATGAATCATTTGTTTTCATAAAAGAGAAGAGAAGAGAAGTAAGACAATTTCACGCACAAGCAAATTCAAATTTTTGTTACTAAACAAAATGAAGATGTATTACACACACTATGGTAGAGCAAATAGATGTTTCATTACCACACAAAATTATGCTCTATCACATATCATACTATGAAAACTTCATTTGATTTTTCTTCAACTTGTCTACTTGGATTAGAAAACTAATATGGATAACAATTACACAAATCATCAAACACCACAGAAATTTCTCGAAAAATCGACTTGAGTTTCTTTTCTTCTTTTTCATCTTCATATGATACTATTTCAAATCACCCATCTCTTTTACATCACCACCCTTTTCCTTTGAATTGATGTTGAGATTTTGATACATAATTTGAATACTTTCCAAATGAATTTCCTCTTGCTTCGAATCTTCAATATCCATTAAATTAATGTTGGAATTATCAAGCTGGTCCAATTGCATCTTAACATGCTCCTAATTTTTTTCTAACTCCTTAATATTGTTCACCAATCTCGAAAGAATGAACTGATATCTTTCGTCAACTCTCTCATTGTCTCTCCTTTGAAAAAAAATTGTGATTTGACTTATTGTGAGGACAAGACCAAAATGTTCTTCCCGGATTACGATTTGATTAGCATGTCTGGATTTGCAACAAAATGGCATGATTGCATCGCATTTCAACATTGCTCAATGGATTACTTTCATCCATACACAACTTATTCAATTCAGATTTTGTCATTTCTATCCCTAACATTTCATACATAGAAATTGTGAAAGAAATTTAAAAGCATAACTAATAATCTACATGAGAAGGTGTAAAGATAAACAATATACACAAAGGTAACTTTATCTTTTTGAATCAATGAACTATTTCAAGAAAAAATATTTGATTTAGAGTAATCATTAATGGAGATGGAAGGGGTTAAAAAGTGTGGGGTCCATCCCCATGTGCCAAACTTTGAACAATTCTCACAATTTCAAAGGTTGGCAGATTTGGATATACATGTGCTGATTTATTTTCCAGCTTTTCTCAAAAGTCAAATGTTGGTAAGCTGTGAACAAGAAAAAATTGTCTTTCTTCTATAGCATAATTGGAGGCTACTGCATTTGTTCTCTATAAAAGGGAGGGTCATTCTTCAATCTAAAATGCACCAAAAACAAAGGAGAGAAAAGAAGAGTGAGGCATCACAGAGGAAAATAGTTCGTGAGGAAAAATAGAGAGTGTGAGGGATATTGTAGTGAGGTGGAAAAATCAAAAGAGGGTTATTTCTTTTGAGTGTGTAGTAGTCTTTGGAGTTTTTACTCAGACCTACAAGTGTGAAAATTCTTACTATAGTAATATTAGTTGCTCCTCTCGGGCCGTGGTTTTTCCTTTATTCAGGAGGGTTTCCACATAAAATCTTGGTGTCATTATTGCTCTTTTTATTCTCGTTGATTAACCGTATTGTTGTGTTCCGCTTTTATTATTTTTATTCCCGCAAATATTATTTCTGTTGCGGGTTTATTCCCAACAAAAAGAAGAAGAAAGCGTCTGATTATTCAATTTTTGAATTAATGAATTTTCTTTTTCAACATTTTAATAATACATGACCAATTTCTATTGGTTATTCTGCCTCTAAATATTTTTCACGCGCCTCACCTAAGTGGAGTCACGTAAGCAAAAAAGGTGCATGAAATTACAAAAAAAATGATTTTTTTTGGAGAGAGCGGGGGGGGGGGGGGGGGGGGGGGGG
>JAJOOH010010505.1:0-22924 GCA_029582605.1 Solanum gracilifrons | reverse complement strand
AATTGATGATTATGATGCATATGTTTATGAAGTTATGCTATGAAGGTTATGTATGAAATCCTCAATGCTAGCATGATGTTTAAAATGTGTTGATGATGAGGAGTATAATGTGAATGATAATGTTAGGGATAAGGTGTGGTCTACATGATTGATTATGCTAGGTACTATTGTGGAATGACCCCTACCTATATGACCCCTATATGAATGTTTGATCATATACATGTTAGGAGTACCTATTCAATGTTGAATGTGTCCTTGTCTCCTATGATGAAGTGTGGGCGTGTGGTTTAGAATCCCTAAGGGCTTTATATGTGAATTGCTCATGATTTGGGGACATTGTGAATGTGTGGTAATCCCTTGAAGGGAAGTGCACTCAATATCAATGTTGTTGCTATTATGTCACTATGAGGACCAATATGCGCGCACACACACTCTACATGTATAGCTATGAATACGATGTGTTATGGTGTCTCTTGAAAGGTTAACTCTTATATGCACCCTTACATCTTATTATGCATGCAAAGTGTATGATTAGCAAGGTATGAATATGTGTTGTATAAAGGTGTTTATGTGAAAGGCTTTCTCACATATGTACACACACACATGAATGACTGTATAAGGTTTATGATAATCTAGTGAAAGTGAGTCTCTTGAAAGGTTTCCTCAATTGTACTCTAAACTAGACTATGTTATGAATATGTTATGATTATGTGAAAGGTCATTCTCACATAATGTAGGTTCTATGATGAAAGGTCATTCTCATCTTAGAAACCTGTGAGCTATATGATATGAGGGATTAAGTCCCTAAAGCCTACTTTGTGAACTAATGTTAAATAAAGGCTTAAAGATGTTTTAAAAAGGGAGTTGGAGCTTAGCACCGAGTGAACATGAAAAATGAGAGTGGGGGCTTCACGTTTAGCAAGTACGGCTTCCCACAAGAGAACCTTCACGTTTAGCAAGTCCGGGTTCCCAACATAGATGTTGTCTCATGAGATGGAAACCTCCACGCTTAGTAAGTCAAGGTTTTCTAGTAGCAATATCCTTGTTCCATAACTATGTGCCCCCGTAGGTATTAGCTTAGTGGATCCACTAGATAGCTATTATGTATGTAGGTCCTACTTTGGCAAGTAGTACCTTCTCTTTTCGGTGTGGGAGTAGAACACCGAATTCCATGTAGCTCACATGGTCTATGTCGGCTATGGCAATGTCTCTCGAAAGTTAAGAAATGAACTAAGATAAGAATATGAACTCTAGTCATGATTTCTTGAAGAGTTACTTAGTATAGGTAGGACTATGGACCCTACTTATGCATTGCACAAGTGGACTCTAAGGGACATTATGATTAGGCTCTTTATGTAATGAAGACTATGGTCTATGTATGTTCATATGAAAGCATGTTAAGGTTGACTTTTCTTATGTCAGGACATGAAGTATGATTATGCATGTGAATTATACTTATGACTTCTTAATGGGTTTGCTTAGTATATGTGGGGTTATGGGACTCCATATGTACATTGCACAAGTGAGCTTGTGAAGGGGTTGTGAGGGTGGTTTACCTATGATATGAACTAAATGGGTTATGAGTGATGATGTAGTAAATGATTGAGTCCTTATATGATGTTATGAAGTATGTTAGTCTTATGTCTAATGTTAAATGAAAATGTTATGACTTGTTGAATATGATGTACCTAGTCTATGGTGGCTTCCTAGGAACACTTGGTGTGAGTAGTATTATGGGATGCTACTTGCACATTGCACTAGTGTTACTTGGGGGTTGTCTTAGTGATGGTTCCTATGTGAAGACTATGTCTTATGGTGTGCTTATGACTCTATGAATATATATGGTTGGATTGATGAAGGCTATATCTAAGTTCACCCTTGGTAACCTTAAGGTGATACATTGCACCAAGTATTCCTTAAGGGTTGCTTGAGGAAAGGAGTTAAGATAAAGAGGAAGGTAATGTATTGTATGCATTGGATGTGCCTAAAATGTTATAAGTGGCCCTATGTGCAATTATGAATGGTTTCCATGTGTATGATGATGTATGTGGCTTATATTGTGCCTATTGTACTAAATGTTCATGAAGTTTCTCTAAAAAGGCCTGATGCATAATTTCCAACAAAAAGTCCTTTAAAAGCATGTTTTGCATGATTATCATACTTAGTGCATTCTTGTACTAACACCATTCTTCTTCATCTTTTTACACCAAGTGTAGGTGATGGTGACTAAAGGGTCTTTCCTAGAAGTGAGGAGCTTGACTTACTATTCCCAAGTTCAGGTGTGTCCTTAAAGATTCAAGGACCTTAATGTTAAAGAGTTTCCTTAAGTTCTATGTACTAGATAATAGTTTCTTTTGTATTGTAAGGGCTGTGTCCCTCTTGTGTTGTAGTCATGTTTTAAGATGGATACCTTGAGACGTAGTACTCCGATTTTGTATTAAAGGTTTAAATGAGGTAAATTTTAAGTCTTGTGTTATATTATGAAAAAAGTTTTAAATTTTCCGCTATTTTTCTATGATAAATGCTATGACGAATGCTAAGGGCTTGTATAAGACCTCCGAGAGGTCAAATACACTGGTAACGGCTAGAGGGTGCTCTTGGGTCGTTACAATATAGATACATACCCCCTCATGAGAGGAGAAAGCCTAAGGACAATGAGGTAGACGTGTAGAGGAAACACTCTCAATCATTTTCTAAAAGGGCAATGAGCATGATAGAGTGCTGGAAGAGATAAGGAAGAATGTCGAAATGCTAAATCAGATGACTGCCTCTCATTCCAGATCTATCAAGCTAATTGAGACCCTCATGGGTCATGTATTGCCTTATCTCTACCTAAGACAACAAGAGGGGTTTCCTAGTGACACTAAGGTCAACCCCAAGAATGAAGTTTGAGTGAGGACTTGTGCCATGTCATGACGTTAACTAAGGCGCTTCTTGGGAGGCAACCCAAGTTTTATGTTTTTGTTTTGTTTTAGAAATAATCGTGTGTTGATTTTTTCAGGTTGAAGTGTAAGATGTGATTGAAAAGTGCAGATTGGCGAGCAAAAAGTCCAGTCGGTCACTCGCTGAAGAGGTCGGTGAGCCCGACTTGGACCGCCGTTGGACACAAGGAATTCTAGGGTTTGAGTCTGTAAAACTCGATGAGCCCAGAAGCAGATTGGAAAATCTCCAACATGATGATTTTGTCCGCCGTTTAGACCCCCCACATTAACTGGAGGTCCTGCAAAACTCGGCGAGGTAAATGCCCACTCAGCGTGCCACCAAGTGGGTCGGCGAGCAATACTTATGTCGCCGAATAGGCACGAACTGAACGATTTTTAAAGGCCAATAGTTCAAAAGTTCAAATTCTTTCACATTCCCTCACTTTTCAACTTTCCAAACTCACACCCGCACTACATTTTCTTATTTTCTTGCGTTTTATCTCATTTTAGTCGTCAAGTTTGTGTTCGGAGTTGGATTTCTTTGCCGCCTAGCTTTTCAATTTGTTTAATCGGCATATAAGGTTGGTTTTCCAAACCCCAAATTTATATTTAGCGATTTTTACTCTTATGCAATGATTTCTTATCTTAGTGATATATGCTGGGCCTCTCTGATCGCAATTGTATATGTGTGTTCTTGTTTTTATTTGAATATCGTGCCTAGAATGCCTATATCATAATTTCCCAAATGTTGCATGCCTTAAAATTGGTCAAAATTGTTGGGTGTTGCTTTGTTGATGTTCGGTCTAGTCGGGTGAAGTCTAGGTAACCCGCATTTCTATTAAAAGATGTATTTTGCCCGATAATGGAGCATTTGACGTCATTCCTAAGGGCAAAAGTCATCAAATGGCCAAATTTGGCCAAATCGGAAGAAGTCTGAGTATCCTGAGGGCATGGGTGTAATGGGTCTTGGATTAATTGAATGGGTGCATGGTTTGATTTTGTTTTTGGTGGTTGCGGGGTTGAATTTGGAAGTCGGGGTTGAGAGTAGGCACATTGGGTCGTTTGGAGAGCTCGGTCAAGCTCGCCGAACCACTCGGCGCTTCGCCGAATCCCCCTTAGAGCCTTTATGTTCATGCTAAATTAGAAGTTGGATGCTGTAACTTTAGGCGAGAAGTCTGAGTTCGCCGAGTGTACTCGACGACTCACTGAAAGACTTTCTTGATCTCCCTTTCTGCTCCCCTAACCCTTAAAAATGCACTGTAACTTTCGGCGGGCTTGTCCTTGCTCGCCGAATGCTGTCGGCAATTTGCCGAAAAGCCCTTCCCTTCACCAACATGCCATTTTTCTGAGAAAATTTTGAGCCAATCCTTTTGGCGAGCCCGATCTGGCTCGCTAAACTGATTCGGCGACTTGCTGACTGGATTGGCTAGTCTGTCTGCAATAATTTTTCTGTGCATTTTATTGAACTGTTTTTAACTTTCCTCGATGTTTTTGCATATATGGCTAGAACTAACCTCGACATGCCGCCTTTTAAAAGAGCACGGGGCATAACTATAAATGAAGGAGGAGCCAACCCTCCTAAAAAGGGAAGAGCAGAGCCTCTAAAGGGAGGAAAATGCAAGGGCAAGAGGCCCATATCTGATGTCCCGGAGCACAACTCCGGCAGCGAGGGAGAGGCCTTTGATTCCCAAGCTATATTATCTGAGCCTGAGGATGACCAGCCATTACAATGTTAGAGAGCGGAGATCTGTGCTAGATCTCTCCCTGACTCACTAGAGTCCCAACAACCACCTCTCCAGTAGATACAGTGCCAGCTTCGGCACCTCCTGTAGGTCCAGTACCACCAGTGGTTCCTCCTCCCTGGCTACTCAACAAACTAAAAGCTGATGGGGTACATACTATTCTTGAGAAGAAGCTAATATCTACGGAGGGCCTAGAGGGAAAGTACTCCAATGTGAGGGACACGCTCCAGTACCATCGGTTTGAGTAGTTCACCTAGCCCCGAGGCCCCTATATTCCTTCATGGGTCTGAGAGTTCTATACATCATACAATGACTTGGTACCCCAGGGTAAGAAGAAGGCCAATGCTTTCAGACCAGTGAAGTCTGTTATGGTCAGAAGAAAGGAACTAAGGTGTAACCGTGAGTAAGGTCTAGGGGCTACAGTGGCATATGAGGGTTGCCTATACTCAGTCTCTTGATGATTTAAAGGGATGTCTTGCACCATTGATTTACGATACCACCCCGAGGTGGATAAAGGCAGGGGTCCCCATCAAGAAAAAGGACCTGAATATCGGTGCGCGGTTCTGGTTTAGCTTCATCAGCAGCACCGTCTTGCCTTCCTAGAACAGGTCTATCCTCCACCACCCTAAGGCAGCCTGTCTTGGGTCGATCATATCCAGAAGGAGCATTAACCTGGGACTCCTCTTAGAGTAGCAGTTGAGGTCGAGTACACTCGGGAGGAGGCCGACAGGAGGAGAGAAGATCCGGTGGATACATCTCCGGAGGTGGACATTGAATCTATACCTGCAGAGGCCTCTTTTCCTACTTCGGCCTTCGGGCCTTTAGGTACATCTAATCCCACTTCTTCCTCAAAGGCTCCTAGTAATTCTACCTCCTCCTAGCCCGCCAAGATTACTCAGGCTATGATCCTGAAGATGGGGCACCTGGCCCATTCAACTGATGTGAGGGCTACCCGACTTGAGGCTGCAGTCCCATGGATAATTGAGAGTTCCATCCTTTCCGCACTTTCCCCCTTCCGAACCTTTATTGATGATTTGACAGTGAGAGTAGACAGGGGGAGTCTTCTGAGGTTACGCCTATGAAAGCTGAAGTGGCAGATCTGAGGAAGGATGTAGACTATCTCAAGTGTACAGGCTTCACTTCACTATTTGAGGCAACAAATGATGTAGATACCCAAAGACTTCTGAGATTCCTCCGGACACCATTGGTGACGTACATAGGGATGGCATAGCAACATATGAGTCAGAGATAGAGACCGATGAGGAGCAGATAGAAGTGAGGGAGGAGAACATATATGGAGATATGCCAGATCTAAAGGAGACGATTGTACAGTCGGTGATCCAGATATAACTGACAGAGACATCCATGGTAGCTCCTAGTGGATCCGGTACAGCTGATGTGACTCCGGGTACTGAGACCCAGGTTCAGAGTACTACATCGGACACTGATGCTCCGACAGATGGAGCGACTGCGTAGAAAATATTTTTCTTTACCTCCCTCTCTATCTTATTTTATTGATTTTTTTTATATTTTCTTGCATTTGAAGACAAATTGCTTTTGTTTGTGGTGGGGTGAGGTATTTCCATACCCTCTTCTTGTGATTGATGAAGTTTTCTATATATATTGGGTTTTTGAGCTATATATTGTGGTTTGATACTGCTTTTGTGGATATTTGAGCTTATGGCTCCTTATTTTAATTGTAAATGATTTTTGGACCCTTTCAAAAAATTTTGTGCTACCTCTTGATTGCGTTTGGATGTTCTTGTTCTCTTATAAATTTGAGTATCGGTTTTGATCAATATCAATGACTTGAATAATGCTCATAATCGATCACAAATAAATGTGCGGCTACATGAGGCCAAATGAAGTTGCATAGGCAATATGTAAACTTATTGCATCTCGTTGTGACTAGCCGGTTATCTAATTGAGTCTCTTGTAATGAACATTGCACACTAGCGAAATTGTGGCGTCTTGTTTGACTTTGGTGTCAATTCCTTGTGTGTTGAGCTTATCGTGAACCATGTGTGATGACACCTAGAATTTACTCCGTTGGTTCGATTGACCAAGTGATGTGAGCTCTTGAAATGATCTTAGGCAACAAATTTTAAAGAGTGAAACAATTGAAATTATACCTCTTTTGGGGCCTACCTTGTGAGTGTGTGATCTTTGTTTGAGCACCCTTGAGCCTTACCCCTTTTCTTGGAAGAAACTTGATGCAAATTGTGACCTTTATTTATCCTTTCACCCTTAATCCTCATGAGATGTGGTTGGTTTGAATAGCCAACTTAGGCCAAAAGCCTAAGTTGGGAGTGTGGGGAAAATAGAAGGTAAATCAAGAAATGCAAAGAAGTCCCCCTTGATCCATGGTTGTGAAAAAGATGGAACCCCTCCATACAATAAAAAAGATAAAAAGAAAAGAAGTATGAAAAAGAAAAAGAATGAAAAAGTTTTGAAATAAAGTTGCAAAAAGAAATGGGGTGTCCAAAGTTTCATGGAAAAGGAATAATGGGGTGACTTGTGAGCATAAATGAGAATGAAGAGGAGAAGGAAAGGAAGTGTTGTTCACACCACATTTCATGAGGATAAAAGCCATTGAGTCTAAATGGCCGTACCTTTACACTCAACCCCGTTACAAGCCCTAAAAAGACCTTTTTAATCTTGAGTGAGCTGAAACAAGTATTGATTGGAAAATAAGGGCAAACCTATTGGTGAAATCATGCATTGTGTTCATCTTTGTGAGTGTGAGTGTTGATTGTGATTCCAGAGCTATTAATTGTTGAACCTTCGTGTGTGAATATGGAACTATCTTTGAGTGAGGGCATTTGAGTACCTTCGTTGAGCTGGAACTTGCATTTGAAGCAAGTAATGTGAACTTGAGAATCTTTGATAATGGTGAGTCACAACTTGAATCTTTAAGTGCATAATTGATCATTGCATGAGTAGGTTGAGTCTTGTTGTGTGCATTCATGATTGAGTCTTGTGTAGCACTATTTGAGGCATCCTTTTTGAATTGCTAAACTTGAGTTTTACTTGAGGACAAGCAAAAGTTTAAGTTGGGGGTGTTGATGAGTCCATGATTTGGACTCATTTAGGGCTTTATTTGGATAGATTTTGTGTCCTCAAATGCTTGTCTTGTGCGAATAATTAATATAAAACCCTTGATTTCCAGGTATTTGGATTGAGGAACAAGCATGGACATTAACTCACAAAAGAAACGAAGCGATCTGAAAAAGCAAAGAAATGAAGGCCTGGTGATTGTCGTGTCCCTTTGGCAAGTCTCCGAATGGCCATTACCTCACCTATAGTTCCAGTGTGCCAATCCCTGAAGGAGAAAATCAAGTTGGCGAGAGACATGAGCAGTCGGCGGATCGCTGAATGGTTCCACGATGCAGTGTTGGATCGCCCAAAGTTACAGAACTTGAAGATGCTGAAGGCTAAAGCAAAAAGGCGATGGAACTGACCAAAGGGCAGATCGCCGACCTGTTCGGCGATTTCGACTTACTGCGCCGAATGGTCCTTCACATCATATTTTTGGCGACTATAAATACATTTTCAAACATTATGTTTATTATCAAATTTTATTCTGAACATTCATTAGAGTAATTTTTGAGTTTTGAACTCTGAGTTTTTGAGACAACTTTTCCTTAGCTTTGAAGAATTGAAGTTTTCCATTTTTGAGAATTTGGAAGTGGGTCTTTGAGATTCTTCAACTTGGACCTTTGTAAAGACAATTAATATTACCCAGTTGATGGAAATACAATTTGGTAACGATTTCTATCTTTTTATGATGTCTAGCTAAAACCCCAATTCTTGGGGTGTGATTATATGATTATGGGTTGATTTAGCTTGTGGGTATTGCTAATTGTTAGTTTAAATTCTGTTTAGAAGTGATTTCATTCAGTAATTGTGGTTTAATTTAAAGGGTTGTAGTTGCAAATGCAATTCTACCTTCGTGTTTTTGGCTTGCTCGAGAGAGAGGTTTTAAAACTAAGATTACTGAATTGATGGTATGTGGGTATTGGGTTGTCATGGATTCAGCTCGAGAGAGTGAATCCTAAACCCTTTTCCAGACATTCAGCTCGAGAGAGTGAATGGACTAAAGCGTGGGCTGTTCTTATTTGTATGCTTGTTGGTGTTCAAGAGAAACCAACTTGATTCGGGGTAAATTGTTTGAGAGAAAGTTTATCCCTACTAAAGTCTAGCTTATTCACTGATTTACAACTATTTACTAACAGTTGCAATCACCCATTTGTCTACCTTATCCTATAATCCAATCACATCCCAAGAACCCGTCTCATTATTGTTAAATTCATGTTATTTGCTGTTGTTGTAGCTGATAGTTAAAACCAAATCCCCCTTATTTGACACTCATGTTACCCATTAATTTGAACTATGTTTTCCTTCGATAATGTCTATTCCTATGATTGACTTGAACATATTCGTACCTTACTCTTAAATCTTAAACACGCACCACTCCCTGTGGGATTCGACCCCAACTCATTTAGTTGGGTTATTATACTGACTAACGATCGTAGACGCTTAGAACTGGATTAAGTGTCGTTGATAACGTTAATCTCCTGCGAGACCGTGACAACTAGTAATGAAATCCTTATCGATCATCTCCTACTTTCATTTTGAAATATCTATATTCTGAGCCACACTACTGGGCCTATGGTTCTGTAACTTGATTTGTTGGCAATTTGAGCACTTGGCAACGAAATATGCAATACACCTCTTCACACTAATCCAACAATAGACTTCCCTCAAGTCACATTACATCTTTGTGAAAATGGGATGGATAGAGTATCTGAAACTTTGAGCTTCTTCCATGATCCTCTCTTGGAGCCCAACAAACTTTGGCACACACAGTCTATCTTGATACCTCAACATACCATCTCCCCCTTGTTCAAAATCCATCACCTTTGGCTTATGAACGTTCGCCTTTAATTCAAGAGAAATGGGGTCTTGGTCTTGTTTCTCCTTCACCTCAAACACTAGTGATGATTCCACCCCATTCATCACCACCAATCCACCTTAATTGGAATCTAACAACCAGACTTCCAATCATGAAAGCCTTTGCACATCTTCTACCAATTTGTTCTTGCCTTCCTCAACATAGGCAGTACCTCCCACAGATAACCTGCTCAAAGCTAAGCAAACAACATTAGCCTTACCTAGGTGATAGTGGATACTCATGTCGTAATCCTTGAGTAAATCTAACCACCTCCTCTGTTTGAGATTAAGATCTTTCTGACTTAAACTATACTGAAGACTCTTGGGATCGGTGAACACATCTACATGAAATCCATAGAGATAGTGACACCATATTTTCAAAGCAAATACTACAACTTCCAACTCGAGATCACGAGTAGGGTAATTCTTCTCGTGAATCTTAAGTTGTCTGGAGGGATAAGCTATAAAATTACCATTCTACGTTAATACACAACCAAGTCCGATTCTGGACGAATCACAATACACAACAAAGCCTTGTGTACCCTCCGGTAGGGTCAACACTAGGGCAGTAGTTAACAGGGTTTTCCATTCCTGAAAGTTTTTCTCACAAGCTTCATACCATTGAAACTTTATTGTTTTTCTAAGTTAGCTTTGTCAAGGGGGATGAAATATTTGAAAATCCCTTTGACAAACCTTCTATAATAACCAGTCAATCCCAAGAAACTCCTTGTATCAGTTAGAGACGTGGGTCTGGGCCAGTTCTTCCCTACTTCGATCTTCTGAGTGTCAACTCAACTCCCATCACTGGATACAATGTGGCCTAAGAATGCCACAGACTTAAGCCAAAACTCACACTTAGAAAATTTGGCATAAAGCTCCTTATCTTTGAGAGTTTGGAGAACTATACTGAGATGACTAGCATGATCCTCCTCATTCCTCGAATAAATAAATATGTCATCAATGAATACAATCACAAACATGTTGAGATATGGAATAAATACTTTATTCATAAGATCTATGAATGTTGCATGAGCATTGGTCAAACCAAAATACATAATAAGAAACTTATAATGACCATAATGGGTCTTGAATGTTGTATTCGGGATGTCAATTTATCTTACTCTCAACTGATGATAGTCATATCTGAGATCTATCTTAGAAAAGCAAGTGGCACTCTAAAGTTGGTCGAAAAGATCATCAATTCTCGAAAGAGGATACTTATTCTTTAAAGTGACCTTGTTCAACTGCGGTAGTCAATACATATTCTAAGGGAACCATCCTTCTTCCTCACAAATAAGACCAGAGCGCCCTAAGGTGAGACACTAGGTTGACCGAAACCCTTATCAATAAAATCTTTCAACTGCTCTTTTAACTCTTTTAACTCAGCTCGAGCTATTCTATATGGCAAATAGAGATAGGTTGAGTATCAAGAAAAATGTCTATGCCGATGTCTATTTCTTTCTCAGGAGGGACTCCGAGAAGATCATTTGGAAAAACCACTAGAAACTCACTAACAACTAGTACTGACTGAATAAGAGGTGTCTGAACACTTGAGTCATTTACTCGGACTAAGTGATAGATGCACCCCTTTGAGACTAACTTTCTGGCCTTAAGGTATGAAATGAATCGAACCTTAGGCACTGCTGAACAACTCCTCCACTCTAAAACTGGCCCATTAGGAAAGTAAAGCTTGACTACTCGAGTTCTACAATCAACTGAGATATAACAAGCATGAATCGAGGCCATACCTAGAATGATATCAAAGTCCACCAAGTATAGCTCAACTAAGTCAACCATGGTGTCCTTGTAATTGATAGAGATGACATCATCATGATAAAATCTCTCGGCTAGAATAGACTTACCAATAGGTGTGGAAACACTAAAGGGCTCAAGAAGTCATTCAGGAAGAATATCAAACCTCAAAGCTATATACAGAGTCACAAAAGATAGACTCGCACCTGGAATAAGTAATGCATACTCAACTTGCTGCATATGGATCATAAGCCTGGCAATGTTCATGTCTCTTATAAATATAGTTACCTTACCCTCCTTACTTGATAAGCGAGAGAAACGAGACACAAACAGACTCATCCTGCTCCTTATATTTTCCACCATCTCCAGAGCATAATGGGACAACTGAGTGAACTTGAGGCTGTACTCATACACACTCATGGTCTCCTATTTCAAGTTCATAAATTCCCCCACTTTTCCTTCCCTTAGCTCGCGAGGAAAGAAGCACCTTAAGAAGGCACTTTCAAAAACAACTCAACTCACTAGAGATGCCCCTTCAGCCCTGCTCTTCTTTCCTTGGTCGTACCAAATCCTAGTAACACCCTTGAGTTGGTACGCAGCTAACTCCACACGTTCACTATCAGCAACACGTATAACTTCAAATACCTTATGCAGTTCCTCCACAAAGTTCTCCTGATCCTCAGTGACATTTGACCGTGTGAACTCTGGGGGATTTATCCTAAAAAAGTCATGGATCCTAGATGTATCATCCACATTCTGACGAACAACCCTTTGTTGACTAGCTTGATTTGCCACAACTTGACTCAACTTCCAAATTGCATCCCAAAACTCAGCATTGAGACCTCTCCCCGAAGGGATTGCACTTCTGGTATTGGGTACCCCTTCGTCTTGTGGAGAAAAATTTCTTCTTGCACGATGACCTTGAACAACTCTTCGTGGAGGCATGATCTGAAAAGATACATGCAAGCATGGATTAGAAGGAAACTCTTGTAGAGTTAAACTCTATCTCCCAAAATAAAGTAAGAAGGAAGTGAAATGTTTCCTAAGTGTTGTAGCATCCTTATTATATATGTGGTATTCTTCACACCGATAACAACGACTCTACAAACATGGCTTCATAGACACCCTAGAACTCTTGAAATATGTGCTCTGATACCAATTTTGTCACGCCCTGAGCCTAAACCTTAGATGTGGCCGGCACTGAGAACCATCGTTGGTCTCCAAGAAAACCCTTGTCCTACCTCACTACTCAGTGGAAGAGTTACCCAACAAAACAAGACTTCAATTTGAAAAGATCAACTCAAAAGTCTCAATGATAGATAAACTCAGAAATGTTTGGAAATATATAAATAGCCATAAAAGGTAAGTCAAGTCTCAAAACATTAATAAGGGAATGGGAAAAGACTCCTCAACTACTATTGTGTATGAAACCTCTAAATACTATGGTAGATATCAGAACAAGACCCACGACATCTTAACAAATACTGAAAATAAATGTGGAAGCCTCAATAAGTAAGGAGGCTTACCAAAGCTAACTGGAATGCAAATGGTATCAACAGAGCGCCTATTGATCACCCTGAACACCTGTATCTTCATCATGAAAAGATGCAGGTCAAATGACATCAGTACATTGAATGTATGAGCATGCAAGTGGAAAGATGAAACATAAGCAACTAAACTGATACTCTGGGGAAGTGATACTCACCTCAACTTAACTCAAATGGAAAAGTAACAACAACAGATGCAGTATATAAAGCTTTTAAAGTAGTAGATAAAACTCAATGATGTAACAAAATATACTCTTTATTCTTATTTGGGATATTCTCTAACCGACAACCATCACTATGAGCTACGTGATTATACAATGTTTCGCCCACGCTTCCAAAACTGTCCTATACCTTGCTGGGGAATTAAACACCTTAACTAAGTGGATCCACTAAAATATGCTTAAAAGTAATAAGGAATCATCTAAAACATTATGACCCTCTGCCCATGTGCCAATATATGGTTTATTAAAATTTTGAGTTGTCTAAACTCATCCCCATATCACTGCTCAATACTTCTCCCAATAATATATAACTCACGCTCAAATTTTTAAAAACATAACTCTCTCTCTATTTGAGATAATTACTCAAAAGATCCTCTTAAAAGAGGTGATGCTCAAAACTTCTCATAAACTTATTTAGAAATCGATGTTTTCTCTTGTTTTAAATGTAAATGAATTACATACTTGGGATTACTTAGCTCTCTTATACTCATTTTCAAATGTGGAACTCAACACTCCTCATTCTCATACTTATTTACTCAAGTCTTAAATCAAATTAAAGATAATTGCAAACGACTTCTCAAAATGACTCAAAAGGGACTTCTTGAACTTTCCTATTAGCTTAAATTTAACTTGAAATGTGAATTCAAGAGCAATGATTAGGATATAAGATGTCTCAATGCTTAATTAAGTCCTAGATAGTTAGTTATAAGAAAAAAGAGAAGATATGATTTAAAAATCCACTAGCACGACACGGAGATGGAATTTAAATTTTGGTCAAGGAAAGATTTTTGAAACAGAATACTCTGTATCCTCTCCGCGATGTGGTGAGTTTGTGATCATCTTAAGGTGGAAAATCTAAAACGTCTTTGCGACACGACCCTAGGCTCAATTATTTGGCCATTATTTTTGCCTTTACAAACCTGATTCAATTCATACCCTGTCACGACCCGGGGTTACCCCCTAGAAGTAACACGGTGTAATTGACCCCGAAGGGGTCACATACAAGTCCTTAACATAATCAAAAACATAAATTCATAAGAATAATGCGGAAAAATTAAAACTTTTACAATAGAAGTCAAGCTTCACTTCTATAAAGGAAAATCATAAGAATCTAGACTTTGTCTCATACATCATCTACAACATAGGAATAAAAAGTTTGGGACTTAGCCCTTTACATCAATAGAGTCTCAATATAAGATATCCATAATAGGAACTAAGAAATGGATAGTCCGTCCTCAAACTTGAGGACTCACCACAACTCGGAGATAAGCAATCCAAGTCTTCTTCAAGAAATGAGAGTGTATGCCACCTAGCCGGAACCTACACTTGTCAAAAAGGTAGAAGAAGTAGGGGTTAGCATAATTAATTGTACTAAGTATGGAAGCATGCACAAAATCCTTGAAATATGATAAAAGGGACTTTTAGTTGAAAAGTATGCATTTGTCAAGTTTGGAAACCAACACGCATTTTCAATTTTCAACACAAGCCATAATCACATTCATAATCATTTCATAGTAACACCAATACCTTAGCAACCCCTAAGAAACACTTGTGCAATGTGTGGTTGGAATCTCATAATACCAATCCTACTAAGTACTCCTTTGAAGCTACCTTAGTCATAGATATCATCTTTAGATCTCATCAAAATCAATAGGCACAAATGAGGAACTAGTCATGTACATTACTTGAATTATAAGGAGAGTCATTCATAAAAACTATCTATTCAACATAGATGCAAACATTGAAATCTCATCATAATATAAAGGAACCATCCCATGACATCCTACTAAGCCTACTTGTGCAATGTGGAAGCGAAGTCCCATACCCCCACTCCTACTAAGTAAAACTCACCAAGAAGTCATAGTATAGTTCATGTCTCATTCATTATCTTTATTATATAGGGAAATTAGCATTACCCGACATAGACCATGTGAACTACATGGAATCCGGTGTTCTACCCCCACACCGAAAAGACGGTGTCCTACTTGCCTATGGTAGAACTATCATAATAGCTTTTAGGTGGATCCACTAGCTAAAGACCTATGTGGGAACATAGTTCTGGGATAATGAGATTGCTACTAGAAACCTGGACTACTAGCGTAAAAGGTTTCCATCTCATGAGATAACCTATATTGGGAAGCCGGACTTAATAAACGTAAAATCTTCCTATCTCATTATTCATATACGCTCAGTGCTAAGCACAATTCCTTTTAAAGGTCATATTATGCCATTACATAAGTTAAAGTTCATAAGAGAATGCACTAGGTATTCAAACCAACATACATCATAAATAGCTCATAGATTCATTAGGTGAGAATGCCCTTTCAACCTTAGAATCATCCCCATGTGAGTAAACCTTTTACATTATATTCATAGTGTTTTCATGAGAATAGACTTTCAATCAACACAACAACATTATCATCATCCTAGACAATTCATACACAATCAAGTGTAAGGGTAAGGGAAGAATGGCCTTTCAACAATACCTCAATTTACACAATAGTCATAGGATTTTCACTTTCTAAGTGAATCACGAGTCCATACACAACATTCATCAACATGTATAAACCCTAGAAATTTACCCCCTCTCAAGGGTTATAAATCATTTCCCACAATTACACCTAAATGTACTACAATAGGCATGAATAAAACAAGATTCAATAACTAGATTAACATAGATACAAATCATATTAATCATCTTACATCAATACACCCATCACAATTCATGAAATAAGGGTCATGGGCGAGTACATGGGTTCATGGGGAATTTTACAATAAAAATCACTATTAAACATCAAATCATCCATAATATAAGACAATTAACATAATGAAATCTCTTTTAAGAAGAACCCATGACTAGAATTAAAACCTTAGTTTTGATGAATTTGAAATCAAAGAGTTGAAGGGCTTCATGGAGAAAAATGTTCCATGAATCAAGTCTTCCATACCTTAATTGATGTTTCCCCACGAAATTGGAGTGAAAAGCTTGGAGCTTGAACCCTAATCTTGACCTTCTTCTTTGTTCTTCAATGGAGTCTAGAGAGAGAATCTTTTGGGAGGAAAGTTGGTTGAGTTTGAGTTTGTGAGTTGTGAGGAGTTAAAAGAGTTGTTTAATAGTTAATATACACTTATATATGTCTAAATAACTAATTTAAACCGGCCCTAACCTTTAATAATTAATTTAGGAATTAATGAAATGTTTTCACCTTTGGCCGACTTAAGGCAGCTTCCCAGCCCCCCCATCCATGAGACCCCAACCACGGGGCGTGGTTGGAACCACGGACCATACTGGTCACTCGTGGTTTGGGGTTGGGGCTTTTCATCTTGGCCAGCCTTCATGCCTCATCCACGATACCCTTCTACGGGGCGTGAGTTGGTCCACGGACCGTACTGTTCGCTCGTGGAATGGGACTGGAACATGGAGGTTTTTAGGGTGGTTTGGAGAGACTAAGTCTCGAACTACACCTCCTAACCACGGATCGTTGTTCCACCCACGACTTGTGGGTGCCCAATCATGGTTCATGCTATATTTTACAACTTTTTGGATCTTCCATTGGGTTCTCCTCAAGGACCCCTGGGCTCCCTAGGGGGTCATGCCTTGACGTTTAGGCACTAACACCCTAGTACTAAGTTAGGGAAGTTATTTTAGGATTCTAACCTTACGTTTTAACTTCATTAGGCTACTAGACTACATGTTAGGCTTTAGCTTAGGTCATTAGATTTTCGGGGTGTTACATAACCAATGCAATTACATTGTCAAAATTCATGAAATTTCATAAACCCAGTACATTTTCAATGAAACCCACACAAAAATCTTCCAAGAGTCTCAACTCATTCGCAAAACCCTCACTTCAAGAACTCAAAGACCTCCATTAATAGCTAAAACTCAAGAACTCAATCAATCAACTTCAAGAACGAATTCATGGCCAAATATTAACATATTTGGCACGAGGGCAAACAAACCCACCACTATGAAAGCCTACATACCTCGAAAGAACTAAGTTCTTAGTGATCGCCCCAAATTTCTTGATGAACTCTTGAAACCTTCTCTTTTCTCCTGTTGAAAATTCTCTCTAAAAACCCTAAGCGTTTAGGAATTAATGAGAACTGATCTAAATCAGGTTAGACCCTATTTGGGTGAGAAAAATGTTAAGGCCTAGTGTGGTCTGGAAAGACCAAAATACCCTTTTTAAGACTGATGAAATGCCATAACTAGATAGGCTGTACTCAAACGAGCATGACTCTTTCATTCGAGCTTATAATTTAGCAAATATGGCGGCATTGGAAATAGCAAATAATGGCATTCGATTGATACCTCATGGGTCACCTAACTCTTTATATGCTGAAAGTTATGATCGTTTGATGTTGACCCAAAATTCAAAACTGAAGTTTTACTTGTACGAATTTCTAGTTAACTTTTGGAAGTACGAGAGTTTACATTCAGCTTCAGTGATTAGCAAACGTCCACAAGTTTTGTTACCATTCTTACAAGTAATGGATTTTATAGAAGAATCAGACAGTAAAGGTTCCATTCCCGTCCCTGAAGATGTAGTGCTATCTTTCATATCTGAGTCAAAATCAATATCTAAATAAAAAGAAAATAGATTTGGCATCAGGTCAATAAAAATATGTGGTAAGTTTTTTTTAAAAAAGAATTGATGCAAACAATCGAATAAATCTCTTTATCCTATAAACAAAAAGATCCTTGTCGAAGCTAACCTTTTGAGTTTGGCGACTGCTTCGAAGGAATCACCCGACTTAATGAGGCAAATAATTGGTTGATATCTATACCAGGATGCTCTGACTTGAGATACTTTATAACTGAAATCTTACTTTGAAAATAATTTTTCTTTCCATATTTCGAAGCCTAAAAATATCCTTCGGAAGATATAAATATCTATCCTTAAAGGTGCCTAAACCTGTAGCTCTTTTACCCGCCCGCTAGCCCCACTTATCACTATCAGTTGGCCAATCTACTAGAGCATATGTAAACCTTCGCCAGAGTCATACTGAGAAACTAGATAAAGTTGAAGCGAAATTTCATTGATTCTAGATGCACTCCAGTTATATAAAACAAGTGAACAACTCTCCCCAACCTCCTCATTGGCTGACATTTAGCTATAAATCTCTAACTCTATTGATAACAATAAAACCACCTTTTTGGATAAAAAAATAAAGAAGAAACGTTAGAAGTCCACATCATAAAGCAAACCATTTTTGGATATAAAATAACTATTGGAGAAAGAAAAAAACAGGTAGAGGAGGAAAGCCAAAACTTAGGCATACTTCCAAGGAAAACAAGACAACTATGATTTAGATGAAGATAAATGTATGACCTTTAAGTATGAGCTACAATAATACTCTTCTCGCAAGGAAAAAAACAAAAACAAAAAATAAACATCAATGTTTACAAGCAGAATGTTTGTGAATAATGTAGCAAGCTTGACATAGACACCAAAATTTCCAAGCCACTTTTGGCATGAAATTATTACTGTTGATCAACCTATATTACTAAGATACATAGTTTAAAGAGTATTTTCAGAAAAGGAAACTTAAAATCTGTAAAGAAAATTGGATATGAAACAAATTAGAAATAATGAACAAAATATTTTTCTCAAAGAAGAAAATCGAGTCCAGTAATTGCATATTGTCCTTAAGGAAATTCTTCCCCTCAATTATCCGAGGTTATTAGAATATATCCTTTCGGGTTAGAACATTCTTAGTCTGCAGTGTATCGGTACCTAAAACCACGATGTCATCAAACAAGTCAACAACAATAAAGTACACGTAAAATACTAGATTTAGTAGAAAAAGAAGAAGTCCAAAAAGTCGTTATTCGTTATTGAAAAGCAAGATGAATCGCTGATTAATGTTTCAAGGACACTTCATCCAATTCTAAGTGTCAACGATCGCTAGTCACTATAATAACCCAACCGAATGAGTTGGGGTCGAATCCCACATGGAGTGGTATGCTATGGTTTTAAAACCTCTCTCTCGAGCAAGCCAAAAACACGAAGGTAGAGTTGTATTTGCAACTACAATTCTTTAAATTAAACCACAATTAATGATTGAAATCACTTCTAAACATCATTTAAACTACCAACTAGCAATACCCATAAACTAAATCAGCCCATAATCACATAATCACACCCCAAGAATTGGGGTTTTAGCTACACATCATAAAAAGATAAAAATCGTCACCAAATTGTGTTTCCATCACTTAGGTAAGATTAATTTCATCTTTACAAAGGTCCAAATGGAAGAATCTCAAAGACCCACTTTCAATTTCTCAAAATTTAAAAACTTCAATTCTTCAAAGCTAAGGAAAACTTGTCTCAATATTCAGAGTTCAAACTGAAAATTAATTAGAAAGCTTACAAAAATGTTTCAAGATAATAAACCAAATGTTCAAAAATGTATTTATAGTCGCCAAAAATATGCTGCGAAGGACCATTTGGTGCAGTAAGTCGGACTCACCGATCAAGTCGACGATCCCCCCTTTGGTCAATTCCATCGCCTTTTTGCCTTGGCCTTCAACATCCTCCAGGTTTGTAACTTTGGGCGATCTAACTCTGCATCACAGAATAACTCAGTGATCCACCGACTGCTCCTTTCTCTAGCCAATTTGATTTTCTCCTTCAGGGCTTAGCACACTGGAACTTTAGGTGGTCAAATGGCCACTTGGTGACTCGTCAAATGGATTTGGCAATCACCAGGCTCTCTTTTCTTCCTTCTTTCAGCTCGCTTTGTTCCTTTCTGCAAGTTAGTGTCCATGCTTTATTACTCAATCCAAATACTTGGAAATCAAGGATTTTACATCAGTTATTGGCACAAAATAAATATTTTAGGACACTAAATCTATCCAAATAAAGCACTAAATGAGTCCAAATCTTGGACTCATTAACACCCCCAACTTAAACTTTTGCTTGTCCTCAAGTAAAACTTAAGTTCAGCAGTTCAAAAAGATTGTCTCAAACAGGGCTACACAAGACTCAATAATGAATGCACGCAACAAGGCTCAACTTACTCATGCAAGAATCAATTGTGCACTCAAAGACTCAAGTTGTGACTCACCGTTACCAAAGATTCTCAAGCTCCCAATAATTGCTTCAAATGCAAGTTGAAGCTCAATAAAGGTACTCAAATTCCCTCACACAAATAATGATTCCATATTCACACACAATAGTTCAACAATTTATAGTTCCGGGATCACATGCAACTCTCACACTCACAAAGATGAACACATGTATGACTTCACCTATAGGTTTGCCCTTATTTTACAATCAACACTTTTTTTAGCTCACTCAAGATCAAAAAGGTCTTTTCAAGGATTGTAATGGGGTTGAGTGTAAAGGTATGGCCATTTAGGCTCAGTGGCTGCTATCCTCATGAAATGTTGTATGAACAACACTTTCTTTGCTTTTCTTTATCATTCTCATTCATGCTCAAACTTCACCCTATTATTCACTTACCATGGAATACCGGACACCCCATTTCTTTTGAACTTTCACAACTTTATTTCAAAACTTTTTCATTCTTTTTTTTCTTTTTCAATCTTCCTTTCTTTTTCTCTTTTTTTTTTTTGTATGGAGGGGTTCCATATTTTTCAAAACCATGGGTCAAAGAGGGACTTCTTTGCACTTCTTGATTTACCTTCTCTTTTCACCACACCCCCAACTTAGGCTTTTGGCCTAAGTTGTCTATTTCAACAAACCACATCTCATGAGGATTATAGGTGAAGGGATAAAGAAGGGTCACAATTTCATGAAGTTTCTTTCAAGGAAAAGCTAAGGCACAAAAGGTGTTCAAGCAAAGTTCAGACACTCAAAAGGTAGGACACAAAAGAGGTATAATGTCAAATTGTTTCACTCTTTAAAAATGTTGCCTAAGATCATTTCAAGAGCTTGCATCACTTAGTCAACTGGACCAATGGGGTAAATTCTAGGTGTCATCACACAAGGTTCACGATAAGCTAATCACACAAGGCATTAGCACCAATATCAAACAAGACTCCACACTTTCGCTAGTGTGCAATGTTTAACAACAAGAGAATCAATTCGATAACTGGCTAGTCACAATGAGATGCAAAAAGCTCACATATTATCTATGTAACTTCATTCTGCCTCATCATCGCCGCACATTCATTTTTGTTCGATTGAGATCACTATTTAAGTCATCGGTATTGATCATAATCTACAATCAAATTTGCACAAGAATGCCACAATTAAATACACACGAGGTGGCAAATTTTTTTGGAAGGGTCCAAAAATCATTTACAATTAAAACAAGTAGCCACAAGCTCAAACATCCACAAAATAGTGCCAAAACACAATTTACAATACAAAATCCCAATATGTGCAAAAATAACAATCACAAGAGGTAGGTTTGCAAATACCTCACCCCACCACAATCAAAAAGCAATTTGTCCTCAAATGCAATAAAAACTTCCAAAAATCAATAAAAGTGACAAAGAGGGAGGTAAAGAAAGGTCCTGTCCACTCAGTCGCTCTATCTGTCGAGGTATCAGTTCCCGATGTAGTACCCTGATCATGGGCATCAGTGCCCGAAGTGACAACAGCAGCACTCAATCCACTAGGGCCTGCCATGGACGTCTCTGTCAGCGATGTCGGAATCATCGACTGTACAATCATCTCCTCCAGATCTGGCAAGTCTCTATAGATGCTCTCCTCTCTAACCTCAATCTACTCCTGATCGATCTCTGCCTCTGACTCATCAATTGCCATATCATCTATCGACACATCTCTGGTGGTGACCGGAGGAGTCTCAGAACTGGCCGGGGTATCCACATCATCTTCTTCCTCTAATAATGAAGTGAAGTTAGTGGACTACAAGTAGTCCACATGTAATGACCCTACCGAAGTCATATAAGCCGATAACTCACGAGATTTTTGTGCATATATAAATTGTCCTCACATTAGAAAAAAATTATATATCTAACTTCCGAGTACTCAAACTAGGTGGTTCATGCTTCACACCATCATTCAAAATTAGTGGTAAATTTAATATATTACAAGACTTGGGCTTACACACTCCAAAAGAACAAAACACATAGTCATACTTATATTACAACCCATGGTGACATGATCAAATTCTTCCTCAAAACTTCATGTAAATATACAACACATAGATCATGTACAAGTCCCAAGGTTTATGCAAAATATAGATGCTATATGCAATTGTGATCTTCCATCCCCAATGGCCAGCTTCATGCCTCCTCTCGATCATTCCCTACGATAGAAACAACTATCGCTAAGCATATAGCTTAGTGGTGCAAAACTATAGTTTCGGAGCCATCCCATTCACAAACCAAACTTTCTCAAGTCATGAGCAACATAATTGAACATAATTAATAAATCAAGTAAACAATATATAAAGAGTATCAAATTCAATATTTAAAGACCCAAATATCAAGAACGTTCATAGCATCATTTTCCAAGAGATTCAACAACAAGGCTCGCCCAATATGTACATCATGTCCTTACACCAAGCACAAGCAAGTATCAAGAAGGGTCGACGCCCTGTATCAAGAAGGGTCAAAGCCCAATAATCAAGAGAACCAAGAACCATATTAAAAATGGCTTTCTAATTCGTACTTAAAATGGACAACATCCATACTTAAGACGAACTAAAAATCCAGAGTCAAGATGACAAATGATCCGAATCAAGAGGCATGCCAAGAGTGACAAAGTCACAGCCACAAGAAGGACAAGGTCCCAACAAGAGTGCCAGGTGATCAAACAATCCGTACAAGTGGGCGAGTTACACAA
>JAJOOH010010504.1:0-23202 GCA_029582605.1 Solanum gracilifrons | reverse complement strand
TTTGACTAATTGAATATAATTGTTGGTTAAAGTAAAGTCTAAACCATTTTCCTCGTGGGATCGATCCCAACCTACAAGTTGGGTTCTTTACTTGATAACGATCGCTTATACTTCTGTAAGGAGGTGTAATTTGAGCGTATCAATCGAACAAAATATGGTTAACTCCTAGGAAGAAGCATTACATGATGATCTAGGGTTAGGTGATGGTTGTGATTCTATGATTGTGTGATGTATGTTTGTTCTTGCTTCATTATGATAGATGTATGTATGTGAATGTTGCATTGTTGATCACACTTGTTGTAAATGAGATAGACGGATGATGAATGCCATGAATCATGACTAAATTGTATGAACTTGAGAATATACTTGTAATTGTGATTGTGGTATGTTGAATGGATCGGTTGCCATGTTTCGGCATAACTAACTTGTATCAGTTGCCATGTTCCGGCATAATTATGGGATCGTTCGCCACGTTTCGGCATAATCATTGGATCGGATACCACGTTTCGGTATGCTAACTGTTTGGGTTTCGGTTCCATGAATGGACCAACGACTTGTCATAATTTTGTACCTGAATAATGTGAATTTGATCATGGTTTGCAATGATATTGATGTTGTACTTCTCGGAGTTGTGTTATGGTCATGAGGTCTTATGCTTGATTGTTCTTTTATGTTGAGTAGACTTGGTAATTATATTGATGAAAGGTGAAACGGAGGTGGGGAGTCAACGTTTCAACAATTGTTAAGGTCCGAGTAAAAAGGCATCGTGTGTTGTAATAGTAAGGAGTGGGGACAGGTGTACGCAAAGTAAGTGCTTAGATGGATTTCATTTTGGAAAGAGGGATTTGTGTTTAGTGGTTAGAAAGTTTGATGCATAGTACTATGTGGCTATTGTTGGGTAATGAGAAGAGAAAGTAAGGGTATGACGTAAGCGATTAGTCGGAATGTTTTTATTGTATTTCAGAACTTTTCTATGTGTTAGAATGGTTAGGCTATGATCAAGTACGTGGTAAGTAGGATGATCAAGAAGATGGTTAGTAGTCAGAGTATTACTGTAATTCGGAGGTATTTCAAGAGAGGGTTAAGGTGGAAAAGCGAGTGGTTTATTTCATTATCTTACTAGTTGGTTTCTTATGTTATGTTGTGGGCGTCGGGTTGACCGATGATGCCTACTAGTACATGTGTTTGTACTGGTACTACTCTTGCTATGTGTTTTGACATAGTCTGGATGCAGGTTGGTGATGTTTCATTAGGTGAAGACGAAGAAATTCTCCAGCAGTTTCTATCCTTCCTTCCGCATGGTGGGAGCTGTGTCTTTATTTATTATGTCCAATTGTACTCTTAGTATATCTTGTACCTATTTGGACTAGATCTTTGGGGGTGTTAATTACTTTACAAATCTTAACCAAAATTTTGTTAAGGTCTCTTACTTATAAAACTTCGTTAGTATATTTTATTCCGTTTTATTTAATTTTCCGCATGTTTTAATTATTGGAATATGAGGGTTATCCTACTTAGGTGGTAGTACATAGGTACCCGCACGGCCCGGTGGGTTGGGTCATGACACTCTTTTTCTTAAAACAATTTATTTTAATCTCATTCTCATTAAGATTTCCACTTATAAAATCGAGCAAATGAAGACATAACCTCACACAATTAAAAAAAATGGAAAAATCACACTCTCTCAATATTGTTTTTCTTTTTTCATTTCTCTTATTTTTCTTAAAAACATCCTTTATTTTTAGTTTACCAATAATTCACATAAAAAAAATGTATTTCCAAAAACTTCACATGTTCTTGAACTTAGCTGTGTGGCTGGTACAATTAAAGTACCAGCACAAGGGAATCAAACAATTGAATCTGAAGTAATGTATTACTTTGGAATTACTAAAAATGTTGCCTATTTATGTAAACTACACCGTGGTCCTTTTATTTCATGTTTTTGTGCATTTGATCCAAAACGAGACCCTTCAAACGTGACGACTATTGATTGGCTACCTGAAAACAATGGGCTTTATTATTCATATGACCATATTACTTTCATTGATGGTCCTAAATGGGAACCCAAGAGAGATTGTGTGTTCTCTAAAAAAATAAGTTGTATTATTCGCTATAAATAGGGATAAGGATTTTAAAAATACCCTAACTTTGGTCGGATTCGTTGTTGCGATACTAAACTTTCATGAGGACCTATTACCTCCCTAGACTATTTAATACTGTATTTTAAGCATATATATTTACCCACGTGGACATAAAAAATAATGCAAAATTATAAATAGTAATGTGTCAACGTGGGCATATATATACCTTTAAAATACACTATTAAATAGTTCAGGGGGTAAAAAATACGGTGTCCACGTGGGCACATATATACCTTTAAAATACACTATTAAATAGCTCAGAGGGTAAAAAAATACGGTATTAAATAGTCTAGGGAGGTAATAAATCCTTATGAAAGTTTAGTATCGCAACAACAAATTCGATCAAAGTTGAGGTATTTTTCAGACCTTTATCCCCTATAAATATAATAGAAGGGTTGTTGGCGAGTTGGGAGTTTGATATATTTCATTTAAATGTATCGTCCTATTTTTTTCGGCTAATGAATGAATGAAATCTTTTTTTCTGTTACGTGAATTCAATTGTATGTCACATGTGGTGACAAGATTGGTGATTTTGTGTTGTTTGATTTTTGTAGAAATTTGAGTTCATGTGATTACCGTTATCAATTCTTTTTGATAGGAAGCGCTTATCTGAAAAATTGGATTAGTGATAATAGTGCCTATAGTAAAATCTCTATAAATTAATACTTGGTAAATTAATAATCTCTTTAAAATAATATTTTCCTTCGGTCCCGACTTGGGCCAATGGAAAAAATCATCAATTTCGATAAGAGAATGAGATAATATATTTCCAAAAGACCCCTATATGAATATATGATCACATTAATATCATAAATTAATAATTCTTTAAAAGTACAAATATATCTAACACAATTTAGTGAAATATGATTCTATTGTGTTCTGTTTTTTCTTAAAATTTAAATCTAGTTAAAGCTTATCTCTAACTTTTCTTATTGCATCCAAGAGCTCCAGTGTTGTCTTTTTAAACTGCACCATAAAATCTAGATGCCATAACTGATTCCTTACGTGTAACTGGTTCCAAAGGTATAGTATCATCTTCAACTTCATCAACAACATTGCTTTTTCTAATGGTATCCACGATTTTTCTAAGCTCTGGACCCTCTGAACATGTATCACTTTCACCCGGATAATCCAACAGGTTATTGACATCCATTTTATTGTGGTAACCGAGATCATTAATCATGACCTCGAGTTCATGAATGACGTTTTCACAAGTGTGTTCATTCAAATTCTCTGAGATTGCATCCCCCGAACGAATTTTACAGTGTCGAAAACATTTCGCTATTGTCTCTTGCTAAACATTTGTTGTCCAAGCAAGGATTACAGAACTGATAGCATCCAAAACTTTAATCTTTGCTGGATCAGTTTGTCCCACTTCATAACCTTCTAATATCCTACGATAAAATCTGTTACGATAATACATCTTGAAAGATCTTATTATCCCAGCATCACAAGGTTGAAATTAGTAAGATATAATGATTTTGATGTATTCGTTGTACTTTATATATAATATTTTTTTATGTCAAATCAATAAATATGATACATAAATTAGTAAGATACAATGATTTTGATATAATCAAAATTAACCTTCATTAAATCTCAATTCGTTCTTTAAATTAATAAATATTAATTTATTGATTAAATAATATCTCTATAAAATAATAAAATTTCATGATTCCACCTATATTAATTTATATAGATTTTACTGTACATCGGATATTAAATAGTTATAAAGTACCAAATTTACTTTATTTATCTTGTGGTGAAGGGGTGGGGTCTAGTAAATAGGATAGAGGAAAGAAAAAAGTGGTGTAGAAAACTTGAAATACCATAGTGTAAATAAAAAAATAAAAATATTGTATAAATTAGACGAGTTGAGATATGACTCATTATATAACCATCGACTTAGCCCAAGAAATCATATGGTTTATTTATTAGAGTAGGGGCGAAATGTGTGTAGATTGTAGTGTTGGGATGGAAAAATAATAATCAATGTGGAAAATTATTTATATAATTTATTTTTCTTCTTATCATATGATGAGATATTTTCTTGATTTACAAAAAAAAAAACTTATTTCCTCAAATAAAATGTTATTCAAAACAATTTGATTAACTAAACAAGAAAAAAAATCATATTAAATACTCCGATAATCTATAAACAATCAACTTAATTTTCATCAAAAGAACGAAAACTTACATAAATCTCACTAGTTTAGGAGCTAATTAACACTCTAGTTTACCAAATTATGTACCTATTAGACTTTTGTGCATCCAGATACATTAAGATACATCCAAATACACGTATCTAGAGATACATGGAGTCAAAATTAGGTATAATTTGTTCTAGATACATTATATCCAAGTGGATTCACATGTATTTGAGATACATAACAAATCTCGCTTGCCTTCCTCGCTTCTTTCCCATGATCACCGGTCACTCTCCTATGTATTTGGTATCCTAGGTACATGTGAATCACAACATATACATGTATCTAGAGTCTATCTGGATACATAACGAATCTCACTCACCTCTCTCCCTATTTTAGTATATCTGGTAGCAAAAATACATGTATCTAACTATACTTTGTTAATATATGATAGAATTTTTTTAATTAATGATATATAATAGTATATATGGTAGTGAAGTATGTCGAATTATCAATTTTTCCTTCAAAGAAGCCCAGTGAAAACTTCTAGTTTGTTTGGCCGTTTAGAAATTAACTTATATTTGTAAATGGAAAAAGTTTCATATTATACAATGAGATTAGTACAATATTATTTTTTACTTTAGCCAATCCTCTCGACATTAACCTTTTCGGCCCAAAAAACCCTCGATATTAAACTTACTCTTAATTGAGAACTTAAATATATTATCTCTGTCTCAATTTATTTTGAGATTCAAATTTTTAAATTTGGACAGTGAGTTAGGACATAGAAACTTTAAGTTTTTTGAAATAATTTTTATATATTTGAAAATTATTTAAAAGTACTTTAAATCACAAAAAGTAACAACTTAAAATATTTTTAAGAGCTTATATAAAAAGTTTTAATTAAAAAATTTAATTAACTCTCGAAAAATTCAACTTTATCATATAAATTGGATTGAGAGAGTAATAAGAATTTAGTAAAATCATAAATGAAGCACAAGATTACCTACCAAATAAAGATTCAAGTCATCAATTGAACATTGGACTTCATGCAACATATATCATATTCTTATTTCGAAATAAAGTAAATATGATTAATAATATATAGTAACTAAATCTTATCTTCAAACAATCACTTACCATGTCTATTTATTAATTAACCTTCTTTTTTTGGTTTCAAAGTGGTCAAAGAATCACTAATCAAATTACTATAATGTATAATATTCCTAACTATATATATAACCAATTCTCCCTTTGGTATAAACAAGTAGAACAATCAAGTTAAAATGGGGAGATGTATAATATTCTTCATTATACTAGGCCTTGCTTGTTATCTAATGGCACTAATCTCAATCAATCAACCAGATGATTACTTTGAAAAAATTTACAACATTCACATTATCAATGGCTTCACAAATAACTCATCTGTACCATTAGTTGTTTGGTGCATTTCGAGTGATAACGTTGATCTAGGAGGTCGTGCCCTACAAGAACGCGATGAGTTCAGTTGGAGTGTGAAATCGACTTTTTGGAAGAATACACAATTTTTATGTACCATGAAATTTGACAACCAAAGGAGTTTTCAAGCATTTCAAAGAAGAAGGGATATTCAAAGATGTTACCCTACTAGAGGATGTTTTTGGTTGGTGAAAGAAGATGGTTTCTATTATAGTAATGATGAAATTTATTGGAGAAAAGATTTTAATTGGACCTTGAATTGAACTATTCTAGTTTTTTTCTTTTCTTACCGGCCCTTAGATGGGAAGGTTAAAGAAGTAAAAAATAAGACACAAGGTTAATAGGTAGTCGAGTTGTCGCACTTTATGTGGAGAGATAGGGGTGTATATAGCCTCCTATCCTCACCTCTTTTCCTTATTATAGTAGTCGTGTAGACTATTAATATATATTCCTCAATATATATATATATATATATATATATATATATATTATTGGTTGTTATTTTATTTGTATTGTATCTTGTTATTTTACTGTCATATTTTTTTTTTCTGGCAATCTTGTTTTGAAAATATTTCTCTTTAAGTCACAGGTCTATCAAAAACGATATCGATCTACTCTCACAAAAATAAAAATAAGATTTGTGTATAACTTACCCTTTGAACGTAGAACCTTTGTGTGTTTCTATGCCTTTTGTGAGAGCTATGAGATTTATCCGCTTAACAAGAAAGAATTTGATAAAAAAATATTATGAACAACAATAATAGTTAAGAATTTGATAAATGTTATAAAATAACTGCTAAGCAAATCAAGATTAATAAACTAAAAGGAAAACAAGTAAAATGATAGAAAGTAATGTATTCAGTATATATTTTCATTTCATGTAGTGGCTATTTATAGCCATGAGCTTAATGTACAAAATGTATAACTTGGCTATCTAATAGGTCAAGTGATGATATTCTCCTAATGAGAAAGTTCCACATGGCATGCACAATAGTTTTGCACACCATTACGAGTGATGTAAAACTTCTAATAGTTGGGGCACACCATTACGAGTGATGTAAAACTTCTAATAGTTGGGGCACACGTGGCATCTAAAATTGCTTTACAACACTCCCCCTTGGATGTCTATGTAAAAGAAAAATTGAAGGAGCAAAAATATACACAGACATACATAACACACATTACTTGCTGCCTCATTAAAAACCTTTCTAGAAAAACCCAGTGGGACAAAACCTAGACTAAGGAAAAAAGAGTACAGTACGTATTTTACTCCCCTGATAAAAACCACGATTTAGATGGTTGAATTTTCGCATTCCAATCTTGTGTACCATCTTTTCAATAGTTGAGGCTGGTAAAGATTTAGTGAATAAATCTGTTGGATTATCACGTGAACGGATTTGTTGTACATCAATATCACCATTCTTCTGGAGATCATGTGTGAAGAATAATTTTGGTGAAATGTGCTTCGTTCTGTCTCCTTTTATGAAGCCTCCTCTTAGTTGAGCTATGCATGCAGCATTGTCTTCAAAGAGCATTGTGGGTACCTTGACATCATACTTCAAACCACATCTTTCTTTGATGAAATGTATCACTGATCTCAACCATACACATTCTCTACTTGCTTCGTGAATGGCTATTATCTCAGCATGATTTGAAGAAGTAGCGACAATGGACTGCTTCGTAGATCGCCATGATATAGTAGTACCTCCGTATGTGAACAAATAGCCTGTTTGAAGAGCTTTATGTGGGTCAGATAAATAACCTGCATCTGCATGACCAACAAGATCTGCACTATCTTTGTTAGTATAAAATAAACTCATATTATTCGTCCCCTTTAGATATCGCAATATATGTTTAACTCCATTCCAATGTCTTAGTGTAGGGGAAGAACTATATCTTGCTAATAAATTAACAGAAAATGCTATGTCAGGTCTTGTAGCATTAGCAAGATACAAAGTGCGCCAATTGCACTAAGACAAGGTACTTCAGGACCAAAAGGTTCCTCATTCTCTTCTTGAGGTCGGAATGGATCTTTACTCACTTCAAGTGATCGGACAACCATTGGAGTACTTAATGGATGTGCTTTGTCCATGTAAAATCATTTCAAGATTTTCTTAGTATAGGCAAATTGATAGATGAAGACCCCGTCTGCTAAATGTTCTATTTGTAGACCAAGTCAAAGTTTTGTCTTTCCAAGGTTTTTCATCTCAAATTCTTTCTTTAGATATTCAAATGCCTTTTAAACCTCTTTTGGAGTTCCAATGAAATTAATGTCATCAACATAAACAACAAGAATAACAAATCCAGATGTTGTTTTCTTAATAAAAATACAAAGACAAATGGCATCGTTTATATAATCTTGTTTTATCAAGTACTCATTGAGGCAATTATACCACATGCACACTGATTGTTTTAAGCCGTATAATAACTTTTGTAATCTGATTGAACACATTTTCCGAGGTTTTGAACTATATGCTTCAGGAATTTTAAGTCCTTCTGGAAGTTTCATATAAATTTCATAATCAAGTGAACCGTAAAGATAAGCTGTAATCACATCCATTAGATTTATTTCAAGATTTTCATGTACAGCTAAGCCGATGAGATATCGAAAAGTTATTGCATTCATAACCGGTGAATATATTTCTTCATAGTCGACACCGAGTCGTTGAGAGAATCCTTGTGCAACAAGGTGTGCTTTGTATCTTACAATTTCATTTCTCTCATTTCTTTTTTGCACAAAGACCCATTTATAGCCAACAAATTTTACACCATTTGGGGTTTGGACTACAGGTCCAAAAACCTCACATTTAGCAAGTGAGTTCAATTCTGATTGAATTTCCTCTTGCCATTTTGGCCAATCACATCTTCGTCGACATATATGCCTAGCCTTCTTTGGAGCCCATCTTAGTGCGCTGAGGTGGTGCTACTGGCACATATACAGCATATCCAAAAATTCTTAGATGAGCAATATTTGGTTCATGACCAAATACTAATTGTGACGGAGAGTATTTATTATAATGAGTCGGTCTGAGACGAACAAGGGATGTTGCATGTAAGATAGTATTACCCTAAACAGTAGTGGGCAACTTAGTTTTCATAAGTAAAGGTCTTGCTATCAATTGTAAACGCTTAATAAATGACTCAGCAAGGCCATTTTGAGTATGAACATGAGCTACAGGATGTTCAAATTTTATCCCTATTGATAAGCAATAATCATCAAAATCTTGGGACGTGAGTTCTCCAGCATTATCCAAGTGAATTGCCTTAATGGGATAATCTAGAAATTGCGCTCTTAATCGTATCATTTGTGCCAATAATTTCGCAAACGCCAGGTTGCGAGATGATAAGAGGCACACATGAAACCATCTTGAATAAGCATCTATTAGGACCATAAAATATCTAAACAACCCATTCGATGGGTGAATAAGTCCACAGATATCCCCATGTATACGTTCTAAAAATTGAGGGGATTCAATGTTAACCTTTATTGGTGATGGCCTAGTAATCAATTTGCCTTGACAACAAGCAGCACATGAAAACTTATCATTTGTAAGAATCTTCGGGTTCTTTAATGTATGTGCATTTGAGTTTTCAATGTTCGTCTCATCATTATTAATCCAGGATGACCTATTCGGTCATGCCAAAGCACAAAAAATTTTAAGTCAGTAAACTTCTGGTTTATGATAGAGTGTGCTTCAATTGTACTTATTTTTGCATAATATAAGCCAGAAGATAAAGTTGATAATTTCTCTAACACATATTTCTGGTCTGAGACAATCTTGGTAATACCAAGGTATTCAACATTCATTTCATTTATTGTCTCAACATGATATCCATTTCGGCGAATATCTTTAAAACTTAACAGGTTTCTTGGGGATTTAGAAGAGAACAATGCATCTTCTATAACAAGTTTTGTCCTCTTAGGCAGAAATATAGTAGCTCTTCTGGAGCCTTCTATTAAGTTCGAATTACCAGAAATTGTAGTAACATTTGCTTTTCTTCTAAGCAAGTAAGAGAAGTATTTCTCATCTTTGAATATGGCATGCGTTGTTCCACTATCAATTACACAAATATATTCATGATTGATCATTGATCCAAACAAAATTTGAGAGGTATCCATAGACTCTTCAAGATAAAAGATATAAACGAAGTAAACATTATATTATTATTACTAAAAGAAAACATTACACAACCTTTTATTTATTTACAAGACTAGGAAAACATATTCATACTAGTTCATACAAACGACAGAAGTAAAATATATTGACATTATTACAGACTCATCACCTATCAGGTGACCTATTTTTCCTTCGGGATTCTCAAAGAAATCTGCTATATCTAGATGCATGGGTTCAACATTATATTCAGAGATAAAGTTGGCTTCTGCGTTATTTTTCACTTCCTTCAGGGAAGCTTGATATAGCTCAACCAGGTTCCTTGGCGTACGACAGGTACGTGATCAATGCCCTTTCCACCACAACGATAACATTTGTTGTCTGAATTTTTTTTCTGCACCACTTCATGCTCTTCATCCTTCTTTTTACACTGCTGGTGGTGAAGGTTATTATTTAGTGTAAGACGATCACCATGATTGAAATTTCTTCCTCGACCACAACCACGACTAGGGCCACGACCTTTTCCACACTTAGATTGGTGAAAATTTATCGTATTTTCTTCAGAAAATGGCATAGAACCAGTAGGTCGACTTTCATGGTTTTTCATCAGTAAGTCATTATGTTGTTCACCAACAAGGATATGTGAAATTAATTCTGAATATTTTCTAAATCCCATTTCTCGGTATTGCTGTTGCAGGAGCATACTCGAGGCAGGGAAAGTGGAAAATGTTTCTCAAGCATATCATGGTCAGTGATATTTTCTCCGCATAATTTTAATTATGAGATGATTTTAAACATGGAAGAGTTATACTCACTGATAGATTTAAAATCTTGAAGTCTCAAATGGATCCAATCATAACGTGTCTGTGGAAGGACGACCAACTTCAGGTGGTCATATCTATCTTTTAAATTAGTCCACAACACCAGAGGATCTTTAACAGTGAGATATTCCATTTTAAAACCCTCATCAAGGTGATGACGGAGAAATATCATTGTCTTAGCACGGTTTTGATTCGATGCTTGGTTTTTTTCTTGGATGGTGTCTATCAGACCCATCGCATCAAGATAAATTTCTGCATCAAGTACCCATGATAGATAGCCTTTTCCCGATATGTCTAAAGCAAGAAATTCTAGTTTAGAAAGATTTGACATTATTTAAGAAATAAAAATTTATACCTTCGAGGCTTTTAAAGTCTTTACTTGAACTGGCAGAGACTCGTACTGATAACGTGTTATAAAATAACTGCTAAGCAAATTAAGATTAATAAACTAAAAGGAAAACAAGTAAAAAGATAGAAAGTAATGTATTCCGTATATATTTTCATTTCGTGTAGTGGCTATTTATAGCCATGAGCTTAATGTACAAAATGTATAACTTGGCCATCTAATAGGTCAAGTGATGATATTCTCCTAATGAGAAAGTTCCACATGGCATGCACAATAGTTTTGCACACCTTTACGAGTGATGTAAGACTTCTAATAGTTGGGGCCCACGTGGCATCCAAAATTGCTTTACAACAATAAAGAATAATACCAACAATAATATATTTCGGATACTTATAATATTTCCATTAATAGCCATGATCTTCATAGTATTCCCACATTGGTACAAATTCAAAATATTCTTTGGAATAATTGGAAACATAGAAATGAAGAAACTCTTATGAACTAAGACTTCAAATGATCTTTCAAGCATCGTCCATGCAATTTCCTTCGGAACCCTAGATTATTACCACTTAGCTTTCAAGAGCAAATACAAATGAAAATTGACTCTCAGGTATTATTTACTATTCTAAATAGTAATTAATAGCTTATACTCACACATTTATTCGGATTGCATGTCCTTGCTACATCTGATGAAAAATACGTCACTGAATCACACATTTAGAGATCGTAGCCAACCTCCAAATTGAATATGATTATAAATTAACTCTATATTTTTTAAGTATCTTTTTCCTTTGTATCTAATGCACGAGAGAGGTGCTATGAAAATTGCATTTTATAAATCAGATCCTTTTTGTACGAATGAAGCTTAAATATTAAATAAAAAAAATTCTTTCTAAGCAAAGAAAAAATCAAAGGAAATGGGTAAAAAGCTATGTAGTGCAAAAATTAATATATTGTCCTCTTTAAATGTTGAACTATCCGCTTTACTATATGGTTTATATTTAGCTGAAAAAATGTAGGTCAAACAGCTTGAGATAGCTACTAACTCACTCAAGGTAATAAGCATACTAAACAAAGAACATACAATCTAAGGAAGGAGCATATTAAGAAAAAAATGAGTAATATATTTTTTTTATTTTTCTAGATAAAATGAATTGATCGCACCTATTCAACCAATAATTGTTTATGTATGACTCGCTATTCGTTTGGATTTTTTCCTGTACCAATAAGAGGCAAAAATCATTAGCCTTTAGTCATTTATCTCGATATCTAGTGCTTTTGTGTTGTATACATCTACCATATTAAATAAAATAAATATCTCCATTTAACAGAACAAAAAAAAAAGGAGTGGATCGCTCTTTTTATGGTTAAAAATCTAGTACTTTGTTATTTGTACTTACATTTTAAGAACTTATTTTCGAATTCTATAATACGACGGGGAAGAGGGTGATGAGGTGGCATTGCTTTATGATGTCCACCTCATCCAAATGTTGGTGTTTTTTTTTTTCGAGTGTTCATACAAACATATAATTATCTTGTGCTTTAAATATTTCTTTAGTCCAATCAAAGTATAATTATCTAAGATGTTACTTAAGAAAATAACACAAAATATGAGATAAGTAATAATAGTAAAATATTCAACTAAAAATAATAATGAAATATCATAAAACAAATATTGCAAATTAATAAGTCATAAAAATGGATCATAATTTAAAAGTACTAAGTCATGCTAAAATAAGTCTAATAGGTATTAATTACATGACTAAATATTGAAGAGAAATTAAAATTAGATTATTTATTTTAATTGTCTAAACCAATGAAAAACTAAAGAACAAATATTCAATATTATTGTCATTTTTAGTGTTGAATTAAAAATTCAAAATTTCAAACTTGAAATAATATGTTAAAAGATAAAAACTATGAAAAAGTATAAGATATATTTAGAAGTTATATTAAAGTAAATATTTGTTATGTATAAAATAAAAAATTTAAAATTATATACAATGTCGGTTTGGTTTAATCTCGAGTTATTCTTCTTTTTATAGTTAAAACAAAATCAACTCAAGTATAATAATAAAAAATTAATACCAAATCAAGACAACAAAATCACTAATCAATTTTTTTTTCTTCTACTTGACTGAATTTATGATTTGATTCAATTTTTGATATTCTTTACCTTGAGAAAAAAAGCTAAAAAGTCGAAACTCTTTAAGTAGTACAACAACCTTTTCTATTGTATATAAAAATGATTAAATGAAGATATTTATAAAGCAAAAAGATATTTCCTCGATATGAAGTGGATATTAAAGAGAAAAATATCTGTATTTATATATTTGTAAACAATATGTTAGAGGAAAAATGAAAAATGATTCTTTTTTCTTTCTATTATTGGTAATTTTTTTTTATTATTATTCTTATAATATTTGACTAAATACAACTAACCTTCAATATCAATTAATTAAAATATGTATTTCTGATCCTTTATAATTATATTATTTATGAATATGGAGCAACAATAAAAAAAAAAATTAACAAAACACATCGATAATTAAATGGCATAACACTTAATATTAATGGGTTAAATTCTTGAAAATTTATAATTAGAGAGACTGTAACCCCCATATCAATTAATTGAAAGTTAAAAATTTATAAGTTGAAATTTTATAATTAAAGAGACTGTAACCTCCGTATCAATTAATTGAAAGTTAAATATATTAACGGAAACCAATCAACCAAAATCAAAATTAATTTATTGAGATATCATTAAATTTTTGGGGAAATGAAATTCTCTTCTTATTTTGATTTCCACTTATAAAATGTAGACACAACTTTAAACAATTCCAAAAAAAAATAAATGGAAAAATCAAACATTGTTCTCCTTTTTTGCTTTTTATTTTTCTACAAAACATCTTCTGTTATTAGTTTACCAACAATTCATACAAAAAATGTATTTCCAAAAGGTCAACCTCCTCTTCTACTTAATTGTGTTGCTGGTACAATTAAAGTACCAACACAAGGGAATCAAACAATTGAATCCTAAGTAACATATGATTTTGGAATTACTAAAAACGTTGCGTACTTATGTAAATTATATTGGGGTCGTTACATTGCATGTTTGCAAGCATTTGATCCAGAACGAGACCCTCCAAACACCGCAAATATTTATTGGTTACCTAAAAATGATGGAATTTATTATTCGTATGACGAGATTACTTACAACGATGGACCTAAATGAGAGCTCAAAGATGATTGTATGTTCTATAAAAAATAAGTTGTATTTTATTAGCGAGTTGAGAAGATATATTTTATTTTAAGGGATAAGGGTCTGAAAAATATCCCAACTTTGGTCGGATTTGCTGTTGCGATACTAAACTTTCATAAGGACCTATTACCTCCCTAGACTATTTAATACCGCATTTTAAACTATATATTTGCCCACGTGGACATAAAAAATAATGCAAAATTATAAATAGTAATGTGTCCACGTGGGCACATATATTCCTTTAAAATACACTATTAAATAGGTCAGGGGGTAAAAAATACGGTATTAAATAGTCTAGGGAGGTAATAGGTCCTTATGAAAGTTTAGTATCGCAACAACAAATCCGATCAAAGTTGAGATATTTTTCAGACCCTTATCCCTTATTTTAATGTATTTTTCTATCGGTCTGGCTAATGAATGATTTTTTTTTTTCTCCTGCTGCATAAATCCAATTTTCATTTCATATGGATAAAGCTATTTTTTTTTTCAATAATGTTTTTATCATTTATTGTAGATACACATGGATGCACGTGCATCTGTTATCCACGTGAATACAAATATTTTGTAGAGATATTATATGTGTGTAAATACTCTTAATAAACATGTATATGCCATGTATAAAAAATGTTTTTTTCATGAAAATTGTGTTCTAAAAATTATTTTTAGAAAATAAGTGAATTTTCTACTTATTTTTTTGTGTTCAGTATAAAAGTAAAATTATTATTTTAAAAATATTTGTAAACAATTTGGGAGGTGGGGGTGGAGATGGTAGCGATGTGGGATGGTGGGGATGAGTGCTATGGAGGTGGGGCTGTGGGGGTGAAGATGAAGTGGAAATGACATAATCCGAAATAGAATTTCACTAGCTAGTAGAGCTTGTTTTTCCAAAAAACAAAATTTAAGTCCTGGGAGCTCATTTTCTTCATTTTAAGGAGTTAATTTTTTTAGAAAAGAACATTTTCAAAATATTTGACCAACCGAATAACAGAAAATATTTGTCTTCATACCGAACACACAATAAATCATAATTAATTCATTCACATTCTCACCTTAATTTATAGCTTATCATATTGTGTTATATTATATGTTCTTAATAATAACATTTAGTAATAATAATAAAAAAAATATTCAAACATATAATATCGTTGGATTCATTAATGGATGGGTCTGGTCCTTTGAGTTGGATAAAAATTCACGTGGATCAATAAATTATCGTCAGCTAGCTATTTTATTTAAAAGATCCATCGATACCATGTCAAGGTACCGTTAAAAGGAGGGATATTTTTTTGAGTAACTTACAAAAATGACTATATTTATAGTGTTATTAAAGTTCAATAGCTATAAGTATGTTATTTATAAAAAATGACTACAATTTATGTCTTTTTCTAGCTGTAGTTTTGTATATGTTTTTTATTTTTCTATTTATATTCTGATACAGTTTTAATTACAATAAACTAAATAAGAAAAATGTGTTAATTGTATAGCTAGCTAGCATATGAATATTTTATATTCAAATTGGTATCTTTATTTATAAAACTTAAAGTATTAATATATCAAGGATACAAGTATTTATAAAAACTTAATTATTAATATATCAAACAAGATAAAGCATAACAATTTAGTAGATGAATATGACAATTTGAAAAATCGATACACTATTGCTAAACGAAAAATGAATACACCAACATAGTATACATATGAATACATTATTGTTAAACAAATGATGGATACATTGGACAACCCACAAACAAGAAAAATGAAAAAGAATAGAATGTGTAGGTATCAAACTGTGTAAGTATCCGACCGTATAAAAAATTAAATAAAGCCAACAAGCGTAAATCTCTTTTGGTCAAATTTTTCCTATTATACTTGAGGTATATATGGTGTTAATTCAGGTATTTGTTTATAAAAACAATAGTATTAATGTATCCAACTATACTTGTATTACCTAATCAACCTTTCAAATTGGATAGAGTACTTATGTATCAAGATATACTTGTATTCACAAATCACCATTTCAACTTGTGTTAATGTTACAATACAAATATCTATGTATACAAGTATTCTACTACATACAAATTTGACAATCACACAAACCTCAATCTCTTTTTGTTTATGTTCTTCTTGTACTTTTTTTTACAACTGTTGCCTTTGTAATGGAGAAACAAATATTCTTTATTTGAAACCTTATAAAAATAGATGAAAAAATAAATGTATACAAATATAATCTTCATAAAAATGAGAAAAAATTCAATTAGAAGATACTTTTTTTCTCAAAGAAAGGACCAATGGTCCATTCTAGTAAACAAAAGGAAATGATACAGACTTGGTTTAAGCCCAAGTTAAAAAATAAATAAAAAGAAAATGAACCAGACGTAATTAACAAGACAGCAAAGACAAAATAACATAAAAAAGACAAAAAATCTAAATAGTCATCGGAGAAATGAAAGGTCGTCGGAGAAGATGATTAATTCAAATCACAAAGATTGTTCCTAGAGTTATGCAAAAGGATCTTAAATTGGAAGGAATTTCAGTGGAAAATATGGAAAAATTGTGACAAAGTGATATTGATGAAAGAGAAAGTATTAATAAGGGTAAATATGAGGACCCAATCACATAAGTAGAACTTAACTAAGTCAGATCATTAATTAAAACATAGAAAATTAGAGTGTAAGAGGAGAAGAGAAGTCAAGAACCCTAGTTCAAGAATGCAACAAGGCTCCATCAGTTCCAACCCCGAAATCGAAAGATTTCTCCGTGGAATTCGTCACCAGGTATGTGGGATTTCACTAGTGGGTTCCTTTCGCCCATTAGGTCCCTAGAATTCAGTCAGATTCTTGATTCCATGATTACGAACAGACCTAGCGTTTCTAGAATCTCAATAGATCATCATGAATTAATTATTTAAATGTTCAAAATCAGATTATCATGTTATTGCTCAGTTTATTGCATGAATTTCAGAACCCTAGCTATGTATTTCTTTAGTTCTTGAATTACACATGCTAGGTCATATATTTCAGTATTCAGTTATACATGCCTCAGTTTATGAATGCATCATTATCAGATTAATTGTTGCATTTTCAGTTTGCATGTTCAGTCATAACAAGTTAACCACTTAATTCATTGGGAGTAGCATAATACCGAGATGGACTAAGGTTCAGCGTACCCATATAGTCCCAGAACTACGAGCCACGTAGGTGTTAGTCCCCTATGTGGGCAACATTAGTTTAGTGATCAAGCCAGCATGCCTTTATACCTCTGACAGGGTATATTGGGTCCTCTCGATGGGGTGTATACATCGGACTCCACATTTAGCTCATGTGGTTTTATGTCGGTTATGAGTAGCTCCCACAGCTTAGTCGGACTCTATTGCATTGACCATATTTCAGTACAGTCAGTATTCAGCCTCAGCATGCTATAAATTTGGTCATTACATTAATTAGCTCAGTATTCAATATTTTCAGTATTTATATCATATTCAGATTATTTCATTGCTGTATTGCTTTGTTCAGTTATATGCTATTTCAGCTTTACTCTATCTTGCATGCTCAGTACCTTTCAAGTACTAATGCATACGTGCTCTACATCTTCTCGTGATGTAGGTTCGGGTTCTCAGCATCCAGATCACGCTTAGATCGGTTCCCGATCTCCAATTCAGCAGCATCAGTGGTGAGTCCTCATTCTTCGAGGACAGTAGTCATGTCATCTTTCAGTCTTTTTGTTTTAGATTTTCTACACTTAGCTGGGGCATGTCCCATCACTTTTAGTCAGTTTAGAGGCTTATTGCAGACATAGTTAGATTCAACTTAGTATTGATTTAATATCTTCCTTGTATTAAACTCATCAGTTATCATTTATCTCAGTTATAGTATATGGGTATTCCCCATCTTTTCATTTTATTTATGATTATAGCTTCCACACAGTTTCTATTATTCAGATTATATTTAGTATGCTCATGATCATGCCAGCAGGGTTAGCTTGGGATCACTTGTGATCATAGGTCCCGTGTCCGCGTCTCGGGGCTAGTCTCGAGGCGTGACAAACTTGGTATCAGAGCACTAGGTTTAAGTGTCCTAGGATGTCTGAAAAGCCGCACTAGGTAGAGGCATTTTCATGGGTGTGTAGTGCGCACCACATCTAATGAGAGGGAGGCTACAAAGTGTTTTAGGAAATCTTCATTTTCTTGTTACTATTATCGTGCGTAAGGTATGATCTAAATTCCATTCTAACTCGACGTTCTACGTTTCAGTGATCATGCCTCCTTGTAGAGCTTATTCCAGGAATGTGAATGCTAGGAACGCAAACGCAGCTCCTCCAATTCCACATCAGGAAGTCTCAAATGCAGAATTCAAGAATACCATTCAGATGTTGGCTCAGGGTGTCGCTAACCAGAACAATCAGCGGGTTCAAGCTCATGTGAATACAAATGGTGGATCAGCAGCAGCAAGGGTTCGTGACTTTGTTAGGATAAATCTGCCTGAGTTCTTAGGATCGCAGACTAGTGAAGATCCCCAGAATTTCTTGGATGAGATCAAGAAGATCTTTGAGGTGATGCAGGTCACTGGGAATGATCGGGTTGAGTTGACATCTTACCAGCTGAAAGATGTGGCTCATATCTGGTACACTTAGTGGAAAGAGAACAGGGGTACAGATGCAACTCCTATTACTTGGGATTGTTTCAGCGAAACCGTTCTGGATAGGGTTTTTCCTATAGAGTTGAGAGAAGCAAGGGCCCAGGAATTTATGAACTTAAGGCAGGGTAACATGACTGTCCAAGAGTATGGGATCAAGTTTAACCAACTCTCCAGGTATGCTCCTCACATGGATGCTGATTCCAGGGCTCAGATGAATAAGTTTCTGTATGGAGTGTTAGACTTAGTGAAAACAGAGTGCATGAATGATATGTTGTTGGGAGACATGAACATCTCTAGGCTCATGACTCATGCTCAGCAGGTTGAGGGTGATAAGCTTAGGGAACAAGCTAGGGAGACTAAGAAAGCAAGAACAGGTAACTATGAGTACTCCCAATAGAAATTGGGTGGTGCAAATCGCTCGCAGTTTCAGCAGAAGTCCTCGACTTCAGTCCCTTCATCAGCTAGTGTTCCATCCCCCAGGTTCCATAATGATCAGAAAGGTAGAGCGTCAGGCTCTAAGTCTCAAGGTAGTGTTTCAGGCACCAAAACCTACCCAACTTGCCCGAAATGTAGTATGAACCATCCGAGCGAGTGCCTTGTAGGTAAGGAAGGATGCTTTGGGTGTGGTCAGTCTGGTCATAGATTGAAGGATTGCCCTTTTAGACAAGGTCAAGGAGGAAATAATGGTAGAGCTCAGTCTACAACTTCAGTAGCACCAGCAGGTTGCCCGACTCAGCAGGGTAACTCATCTGGTACAGGTGGCGGACAGCGCCAAAACAGGCTCTATGCTCTTCAGGCTCGTCAAGATCAGGAAGATTCTCCTGATCTGGTCACTGGTACGTTACGAGTCTTTGATCTTGATGTTTATGCATTGTTAGATCCAAGGGCTACTTTATCTTTTGTAACTCCTTATATAGCAGTCTAATTCAGTGTTAACCCAAAAACTCTTTTAGAACCTTTTTCAGTCTTTACTCCAGTCGGTGACCCAGTTATAGCTAGACGGGTATACAGAAATTGCCCTCACCTCAGTAGATCTTGTAGAGTTAGAAATGGTAGACTTCGATGTCATTCTAGGCATGGATTGGTTACATTCCTGTTATGCCTTAATTGATTGTAGAACTAGGACTGTTCGTTTTTAGTTTCCAGACGAACCAATCTTGGAATGGAATGGTAGTAGCTTAGCGCCTATGGGTCGATTCATTTCTTACCTTAAGGCCAGAAATATGATCTCTAAGGGTTATCTCTATCATCTAATTTGGGTTAAGGATTCTAGCTCTGAAACCCCAACTCTTGAGTCAGTTCCAGTGGTTATTGAGTTTCCAGAAGATCTTCCCGGAGTTCCTCCCGAAATGGAAATCGATTTTGGCATAGATCTCCTTCCAGATACCCTGCCTATATCTATCCCTCCTTACAGAATGGCTCCATCTGAGCTTAAGGAATTGATAGAGCAGTTGAAAAACCTTCTAGATAAGGGCTTCATTAGACCCAGTATTTTGCCATGGGGTGCACCAGTGTTGTTCGTGAAGAAGAAAGATGGTTCTCTCAGAATGTGCATTGACTATAGGTAGTTGAACAAGGTCACAATCAAGAATAAGTACCCTATCCCCAGGATTGGTGACTTGTTCGATCAACTTCAGGGTGCTAGTCATTTCTCAAAGATAGACCTCAGATCAGGTTATCATCAGCTTAGAGTCAGAGATAGTTACATTCCGAAGATAGCCTTTAGAACTCGGTATGGTCATTACGAATTTGTAGTTATGTCATTTGGACTAACCAATGCTCCTGTAGCTTTCATGGATTTGATGATCAGAGTGTTCAAGCAGTACTTGGACTTGTTCGTTATCGGCTTTTATTGATGACATCCTCATTTACTCTAGGAATGAGGAAGAACATGCGAGTCATTTGAGAGTTGTTCTGCAAACTCTCAAAGATCGCCAGTTATTTGCAAAATTTAACAAGTGCGAGTTTTGGTTACAATCAGTTGCTTTCCTTAGGCATATTGTGACTAGTGAAGGAATTCGAGTAGATTCCCAGAATATATAAGTAGTGAAACAATGGCCCAAGCATACCTCTGCTACAGATATTAGAAGTTTCTTGGGTCTAGCGGGCTATTACATACGGTTTGTGGAAGGATTTTCATCCATAGCCTCACTATTGACTAAGTTGACTCAGAAAAAGTTAAGTTCCAGTGGTCAGATGATTGTGAGAAAAGCTTTGCAAAATTGAAAACTAGGTTGACTACAACTCCTATCTTGACTCTACCAGAGGGTTCAGATGGTTATGTGATCTATTGTAATGCATCCAGGGTCGGCCTAGGTTGTGTGTTGATGCAGCGAGGTAAGGTTATAGCTTATGCTTTTAGACAGCTTAAGGTACATGAGAAGAATTATCCAACTCATGACCTCGAGCTTGCAGCAGTGGTGTTTGCACTCAATATTTGGAGGTACTACTTATAGTGTTCATGTAGATGTGTTCACAGACCATAAGAGCCTCCAGTATGTATTCACCCAGAAAGAGTTGAATCTTCGCCAAAGAAGGTGGCTTGAGTTCCTCAAAGATTATGATATGAGCGTGCATTACCATCCCGATAAGGCCAATGTAGTAGTAGACGCTCTTAGCAGACTATCTATAGGTAGTGTAGCACATATTGAGGAAGAAAGAAGAGAGCTAGCAAAGGATGTTCATAGACTTGCTCGCCTAGGAGTTCGCCTTATGAGCATATCAGATGGTGGTGTAACGGTTCAGAATGGGGCAGAATTTTCTTTGGTAGTGGAGGTTAAGGAAAAGCAAGACAATGATCCAATATTACTTGAACTAAAGGGTGCAGTCCATCAACAGAGAGTTGAGGTTTTCTCCCAAGGGGGATATGGTGTGCTTTGCTACCAGGGTCGATTATATGTTCCTAATGTGGGTGAGTTGAGACAACATATTCTTACAGAGGCCCATAACTCCAGATATTCTTTTCATCCAGGTGCCACTAAGATGTACCGCGATCTGCGGGAAGTCTATTGGTGGAATGGTATGAAAAGAGATATAGCAGACTTTGTGGCTAAGTGCCCTAATTGCCAGCAAGTCAAGGTAGAACATCAGAAACCAGGAGGTATGACTCAAGAGATTGACATTCCTACTTCGAAGTGGGAAGTTATCAACATGGACTTCATCACAGGTTTACCTCGTACTCGAAGATAGCTTGACTCCATTTGGGTGATTGTTGATAGGGTTACTAACTCTTCTTGCTTTTTGGCGGTCAAGACTACAGATTCGGCGGAGGATTACGCCAAGCTTTACATTAATGAGATTGTGAGGTTGCATGGGGTTCCTTTGTCTATCATCTTAGATAGAGGTCCTCAGTTTACCTCTCATTTCTGGAAGTCATTTTAGAAGGGTTTTGGTACTCATGTTAACCTTAGCACAAAATTTCATCCACAGACGGATGGTCAGGAAGAGCGTACCATTTAGACCTTAGAGGACATGTTGAGAGCTTTTGTGATCGACTTCAAGGGTAGTTGGGATGATCACCTTCCTCTTATTGAGTTTGCCTACAACAATAGTTACCATTCCAGCATTCAGATGACCCCTTATGAGGTATTGTATGGGCTTAGATGTAGATCTCCAATTGGTTGGTTCGAAGTAGGTGAAGTAGCCTTGATAGGACCAGGGTCAATCCTTGATGCTATGAAGAAAGTGCAACTCATTAGAGATAAACTTAAGACTGCCCAGAGTTGCCAGAAGTCTTATGCATATGTGAGAAGAAGGGAACTAGAGTTCCAAGTTGATGATTGGGTTTTCCTAAAAGTATCACCCATAAAGGGGGTGATGAGATTTGGCAAGAAAGGGAAGGTCAGTCCCAGATATGTAGGCCTTTACCGGGTCTTGAAAAGGATTGGTGAAGTGGATTATGAGTTAGAGTTGCCAGCATATTTAGCAGCAGTGCATCCAGTTTTTCACATTTCACTTTTGAAAAAGTGTGTGGGCGATCCAGCATCCATAGTGCCATTAGAGAGTATGGCTGTAAAATATAGCCTTTCATATGAGGATGTACCAGTTGAGATTCTCGAACGTCAGGTTAGAAGGTTGAGAAACAAAAAAGTTGCTTCAGTCAAGGTTTTGTGGAGGAGTCAGTCCATAGATGGAGCTACTTGGGAAGTAGAAGCAGCCATAAAGTCCAAGTATCCTCACCTCTTTTCTTCCGGTTCCACTCCAGCTTGAGGTAATAGTTCCTCTTCAGTTTTTCAGTCATTCATGTGTAAATTCAGTCTTAGAATCATGTTCCTTCAG
>JAJOOH010010503.1:0-21100 GCA_029582605.1 Solanum gracilifrons | reverse complement strand
TCATGCTCCTATAAGAGTTTGAAACCACTTGTTATGTCATGCGGTAGGTGAGGAGTGTACCTAAGTTTAGTTAGTTAAGTAAATGGGTGTTTTTTAAGGCTGTCAATAGTTTAAGGATGAAGCTAATAATTTGTGACAAGTTATTTTCAATACTTCTCTCTTTTATTAATTTAGTCCATTTTTATTTGGTTAATTCAGTTATTTTATTTTCCCCCATAAAATTTAAGGTAACTGTTGCCAGAAACTGTTTTGATCGAAAAGAAAAATCGGTGAAAATATTTTTAGTGAATAAGATAATTACCTGATATATGTGTTGGTGAGAAATAACACGTAAACTATAAAATTAGTCGAAAAGATCATTTAGCCCCTTCAGGCACACTATCTTATTTAGAATGCAGAAAGGGTACACATGAATGAGTGGATTACAATATTATTTTTCCCTTCATTAGGAATTGGTGTAGTAAATGTTTCGATCCATATAAGATAGTTCGAATTTTAAAAGTCAAACATCCATCCAAACATATAATTTTTAAGAATCTTGAAAAGTAATTTATATATCTAGAAATTAGGTACATAAAAGGAACTATCCTCTCCCTTTCTATCTACATGCATGTCGGTCTTACTAAACTTAGATATTTCTTAATACTTGTCATTTCATAAAACAATGCATAAATGACACTATTTTTCCTATTTTACCCTTGAGAGTTATTAAACTTGAAAGTATGTATTTGACCAACATACAAAAAAACAAAGTAATTATTTCATGTTCATTGATCAAATTAATTAATCAAAATAAATTAATTCATACTCATTTATTGAAAATTTGACTTCTAGCTAGAGAACACTAAATAATCATACAATGATAAACTCACCTAATTTCTCAAAGGACATGAAATATAAAATGGTGACAACTAAATAGGAACGAAGGGAGTATAAGTCACAAAAATTAACATCTAAAGAGGCATCGGAATAAATTGCGATGAACACTTTTCTTATTTGAATCTCAAAATACAAACTATGTCATATAAATTAGAGTAGCACGTATAATATTTATAATCTTCAGCGTTTGACTTAGAAATAAACCTTTTCTTTTCTCTTTTGTTGATGGAGACAAGAGGTCTTGTGTTTATCCAAATGAATTGAAAGTCAAAGAAAACATGACTGATATCCATAATGATAAGGTATAGTCAAATTGAATGACAGAGTTCACAAAAAAAAATAAAAATTATAAACATTCATTAAATTAGTATATATTCTCAAAGAGTAGTTTCCCATATCCATTAATAGAAAGTAAGAAAAAAGGAAAATATTGTCTACCTATACAATATGTTTTAGTTTTAGGAGGGTTCTGCAAAATTCTCTTTAGTTTATTTGTCATAGTAAGTATCTAAATTTAGTATTCATTTGTATGTAAGAATTCATAAAAGTATATACACTAGAGAGTCTCTTTTTTTTTTTTTAATGTAAAAGTATTATGTATATTTCTAGTTTTAATGAGGTCACCTTTTAATACTTCATTAATTCTATTTCTATTACAAGTAGCAAAGCTAAAATCTTGCACTGTACTGTTGACTGGCAGTTGTTGTTCTCAATATAGATTATATTGTGCAATATACATTCATGAAAATTCAGAATAATTACACTTTCGTTTCGATGTAATAAATATAAAAAAAAATGCAGAATAATAAACGTTTAGTCTATTTTAAGTATTGTAGCTTTAGTTTAAGAAAATAGTAATTTGCGGCTGCTGTTTCTCTAATTTTGCTATTCGTTTGATTTGTATAATTCACATGATTTGTATAAATCCCAGAATTTGTATAATTCGGTTTATGATTGTATAAATTCAGAATTTTGTATATTCTTATCCTAACTATTTGTATATAATTTATGAAAAAATCATAATAAATTTTCTTGTTTGTATATTGACAAGCGAAATATATAAATTGGGTATCGAAAAAAATTTAAATGTATAAATACAGAACTTATATATCTATTTGTATATTCTCAAGCGAAATATATAAAGGCAAAAAATTTACAAGTCGTTGCCTCCATAACAAACATAATTATAGGTATAGGACGCTAGTTATAAAGTTTTATTATGTTTATTATGTTTGCTATTACTGAAATTTTCTCATAAAAATGAGGTAGCTTTTTAAATTAGGCCCACTTTTTTAGTTACAATAGAATTTCTAGATAACTATGCTGGCCTCTGTTTCGATTTGTTTATCCTACTTCTCTTTTTTGTCAGTTTTGAAAAATATTTTTTTTATATAACTTTTTAAGTTTAACAATCCATATGACATTTTAGAACGGGAGATTAGTATTTTTTTTAAGGTAAAATAATTTTAAAGCAATTTTTTAGTGTTTGGATAAATTTAAAATTATTTATAAGCACTTAATTTTAAGCTAAAATGATACTCCTTCCGTCTATTTTTACTTTTTCATGATACTATTTTGGGATGTCCAATCATATTTGTCAAGTTTATAAAATCAATGAATAATTTATCATTTTGTGTCTACTTTATCATTGCTATTAAATACTATTTATTTTTCAATATTTAGATGACTTATATTTAATAAAAGTGATTTGGTGAAATTATTCCTATCGTTTAATGCTTCTTAATTTTTGTGTTAAGTTGGACTATTATTGGACATAGAAAGTAAAACTAAGTCAAAGGTCAATCTAAATTATCTCGAGAAGGCACCTTAATATAATTGATATATTATAGTTAAGGAAAAATTCTTTTGGCTAGAAAAATTTATCAGAATTTAGCTAGAATGATATTTTACCTTTTAAAATATTTTTACCCTTTTAACTTTAATACTTTTTAATTAAAAAATGAAAAAATAGATCAGTTTATTTTAAAATAAAAAAATATTATAATTTTTTTAAAATTCTGACCAAATTTGACCAGAATGATATTTTACCTATCCTATTTTACCCTTTTAAGTGTCTTTTTATTATTTTTTTAAACTCTATATCAAATTAAAAGAGGAGAAACAAATTAAAACCTAGGGGGGAAATGTTTTTGAAAGAAAATCTGAATAAATGTATACTTGCAATTAAGTTGCAACAATGGGTTATGCTATGTTTTTAATTACTTGATTTAGAATAGATCAGATTCCTTTGCAGGGTGGCGGGGGGGAAATGTGGCCCCAAGAGACTGATTACAGTACTATATTAGGACTTTCTGACAAGAAAAAATATACTTACTTTCTTCACCGCAAAATTTACTAATTATTTTTTTTGTACAAAATTTGTACTCAAATAGATTTTAGACAATTATATGATTACATAAATAATTTTATTGAGAATAAACTGGAAATTTTAAATATAGTATCTTGTTATATATAAAAATATGATATTCTTTTTGAAACAAACTAAAACAAAGTGTCATATTGATTTTTTTATTTCTTATGTGTTGGATATTCGTATTGAGCTCCAGTTAAATTTGAATGGATAATGCTAAATGGCCAGAAAATTTGACTAGAATTTGGCCAAAAACTTAAAAAGTGTATAATTTTTTTAAAAAAAATAAACTAATATTTTTTCCAATTTTTAATGGGAAAAAGGTCTGAAATATATCTGAAAGTCAATGTACCAAAACTCTACTAACGACAAGTCTAAGAACAAGGGGAATAACCCCGAAACTAAACAAACACCTTAAATAAATAGTTTGAGTCTGAACAGAGTGGACTTAAACAAGAAAGATCCATGGCAGTCCGAAAGAAATGGCTCACCCTTGAATCTAGTCATGCTCAATAGTCACTTAGTTGAGGTCTATCAATAGCCGCCTGAAAATATCATGTACTCAACAAAGAACAAGCAAGTGCAGTATCAGTACACAACCACAGTGTACTGGTAGGATAACGCGGCTATCCCATTAAGTGTAACATACATTAGTCAATACAACAATATAATCACATTCACATATCGAACATATACAATATCATCAACATATACGAACAATGAATAACTTCACGATTTTCACATATCACAGTTATATCAATTTAGAGTAACATACCGTCTTCCAATATCAATCGTCATTAGATATGAATGAACTCATCACAAGTAGATACATAACACAATTCAATGGTCCTCTCACGGAACCCAATTCAATAGTCTTCTCATGGAACCCATACCAAACAGTTAGCATACCGGAACGTGGCACCCGATCCAATGATTATGTCAGAACGTGCAACCAATCCCATAATTATGTCGAAACGTGGCAACCGATCTAAGTTAGTTATGTCGAAACGTGGCAACTGATCCTTTCAACACCACAATCACAATCACAAGTATATCCTCAAGATCATACATTTAAGTCATGATTTCATGGTAACCATCATTCATCTATCTCATTTACAACAAGTGTGATCAATAATGCAACATTCATATACATACATGTATCATAATGAAGCAAGAACAAACATACATCAAACAATCATAGAATCACAACTATCACCTACCTCGAAACAAGCTTGAAACCCTAAGAAACTTGATCCTTCCCTTTTCGGATTCGTTCCGCTTGTTCTTGGTCTACAAACAATCATAATAACACGGGAATCAATAAACAATTATTAATTACCCGAATTACTAACAATTCTATGAACCCTAAATCATACCCATGATCCCAATTATCCAAATTAGGGTTGTTTCCATCATAGAGTCTATAACAAAACCCTCCCCCGTCAACTTTCACGCATTTTATTACATTCTACGGATCGAAAAAGGATTCGAGGAGTGAAAAACTTACATTTAACCTCAAGAATGGTGAAAAATGAGTAAGAGTCGCCTGGGGTTCATTCCTTAGCTCTAAAAATTGAAAAATGCCAAATAAGATCTTTTAAGGGTTTATTTACGACTTTAAGTCACGTCCGGCCCGCCACAGCGGCCACCACCCCGCTACAACGGCCTCGCCAGAGCGATAAAAACTCCCGCCAAAGCAGCTTGCACGAACCAGTGAGCTGTTTTGATAATTTCAAAATTCCTATTTCACAACACACCTCTAACCCACGACGCTCAGAAAAATACCTTTCATGTTAAGATCGATTCCAGGAGTTCTACTCGCCCGAATTCAATTTCGTAAATTCATACGAATTTCTTAACGAGTTATCTAACTACTCATGTAACCAGAATTATAAAATAATTCACTAGATTGTTACCAGATTTTCCTACACCTTAAAGACTCCGATTTCGTCCAAATGTGGACAAGGTTGGGAAAATCCAAATACTACGAATAACTGGGGATACTTGTCCCACATACTTTCTTACCGAATCTCATTACCCATTAAGGGTTGCACATCTCCAACCTCAAACCAACCAATTGAATACCTACACATCCTCCTTGACAATGCCTTGATGAAGTCATCTCAATACTCGATTGATAAATATTATTGTATGTAAACTTAACTACAACAAAAGCGATTCCCAACAACCACCACAATCGATCGTACACACATCTACAACATGTTATCAAGGACCTTGACATAATTATCCGGACAAATCCTTTAGCACTTAAGCATGATAAAATTCCAAGTCAATACTCGCTACAAATAGAAGTGAAATTGAATCAACCAACACATATTCATAATACCCAACCAACCACAGTTCTTAACAATACCTCTATCCCACAACATAAATTCCCATGAGCTTAAGTTATAACAAATTTGTTCCTTAGAAATCAGATACTCATCGAGGGATATGTCCAAGCATACAACCCCTTCAACAACACTATAGAAATTTTAGATTTAGTAATTGTAGATTACCTCTTAAGAACAGTAGAATTGGACCTAATGATCCCCACATTCAACCACACATAATTGATACAAGACCTCGACGACTAGAGGAATATTAAGATTGCCGGACAACCACAAATACGCATGGTAGCTCTTTTGTAAATTCTCATAAGCAGGGTGGTACATGTAGAAGCACTAAAATACTTTAACAACTCCAAGACAACACCAATTATGTCATTTGAAATAACTAAATCTTCCCACTCATCCAAGAGAACATCACAAGATTTGGTACCCCTGATCCACCTCTAGGGATCCACCCAAAAAAATGAAAACACACGAGAGCATAGTTAGGGAATCATACTCACAATACTAACAATCATCATAAACACTCCGACCATTTACCTTATTATAAACCAACACTTTTAAACGAAACCTTTCTTAGGTATTTTAACAATCAATAGTAGTAAACTTACGACTCAACCCAGGTGTAAGTCCTTTCAAATGCTCAATACCGAATACAATTGATCATTTCTCACCTTGCCAATTCATACCTTGACAAAATACATCACCACGAATGTAGACTCACAATGAAAAATCTGAATTGTAATTTCCACCATATAACACCATCCCCTTTCTCTATCAATATTAGCTTGAACCTTGAAGATTTTTATGAATTCATGGATCTCCATTTATCCTTGATCGCATCTCTATCTATCTTACGATATATTTCGCTAAAATTTCAATCATACGCATTACTAGACTAAAAAACAAACCCAAACACTTATCATCACACTCAAACTAATGTCCACACACTCCTTTCTCAAGTATTTCTCGATCGTTTTTTATTAACCTAATAGATCTGTGACACTATTACCATAGCCACAACAAAACGAATGAAATCACGCGTCTTTGAACACAATTATCTACCCCTCTAAAGATATCTCTTTAGCCTTTGCAATCAAATATAATATTCTTTCTCTAGCCTCTCTCTAAAGGTTGTACTACATACCACTATATTTTTCTTTATTATAACTCTAGCTCTTTAACATTCTATTCGAGTGGTGTCCCACCATCTCTTAAACTTTCCATACAACCACGTTACTCACTCAATATTAGAAAACCACAACCTTAGATACTCGCAAGTTGTACTAATTACTATACAAAATTTGTTTTACCAATAATCTTATTATATAGTTGCATCCCATCACAATCCATCACGAACTCATACCACCATTACCCTCGGTTAGCCCTGGCTATCTCTATGAAGTCAACCTTTTCATTAACATGACATATCAAACTCAGGTATACCCATCAAATTCAAAGTGCTAACCCAATTTTATACACATTTACTTACTAAATTGTTCAATTACCTTCAACCAAGTATACTCATTGGGACTTATTTATCCATAAGTTTATCATTTCGGTATCAATCCACTTCTTTATAGCTTAAGATAAAATCATCAGTCATCATACTACCCTTCTTCTTCTTAACAAACAAGACAGGAGCACCCAACGGGGAATCCCTAGGGCAGATGAAACCTTTATCAAGAAGCCCTTGGATTTGAGTTTTAAGTTCTCTCAATTCTGACCACACGAATAGACTCAAAAGAGGGGGATTCGACCTCAACATCCCGAATATAAGCCAATTACGCCAAACAATCATACCCCACCATTTTCCTACCTCGCACGAAAGATATGACCTTAGCTGACTTAGGCTTGTACCCCCTTCCAACTCTAACCTTTCCCTGCCTGGGATCTCTAGAGTTACCGACTTAGCATTACCATTAAGCACAACATAATAGGAGGACAACGAAGTCATGCCTAAGATTATATCAAGTCAGTCATATCCAGTATAACCAAATCAACCCAAGTCTGAAAATTCCTAAACACAACAAGACAACCATGATATATAAGGGTGACTATGACTGACTCTTCAACTGGGGTAGAAACATGGATGAGAGCATCAAGTATATCACTAATCATATCAAATCTCAAGCCAATTGAACTAACATGTACGAATAAGTAGAACTCAAATAACAGAAAACAATAGACATCCGGGCACAGACAAGAGTAGCTCTTATGACCACTGCATCACATCTTCAAGCTCGGTCTTACCCGAAAAAACATAAAACTGAGCCATGTTTTCTTGACGGAAACCTTATTTCCTGGCTGCACTACTCTTTTACCTACATTACCATTTCCCCGGCCTCCCCAGCCTTGCTGATTTCCTCCTCATATGCCCAGGTTCTCCACAATTTTAACACACCTTATAACTTATATTCAATTGATGAAAACTGAACTAGATCGCGGGGGTTAGTACGAGTACAATTCGAGTTCTGAAATTGTGACTAGGAAAAACAAGGGCGACAGGGCTGAGATTCTCTCTTGCCCTGTCCAGTTCTGGCGGAAGAAATGGGAAAAAACCCGCCCTAGCGGCCTCAACGGAAACAGAACCTCAGTCAACAATTTTCTGGGTTCTTTTCTTTCCCAATTTCCCCCAAAGGTTCCCAACTATAACACAAGCATTTTAGAAAATTCCTTTAGCTAGGACAATCATTGTCTATCCCTGGGTCAACCCAACGAAGTACGCACTTTAGAATCTTTTTACATCGTTTCAACACTACCACACACATATCCCCAGGATATACCCAGACTTTCATACGATTATCAGTTGGTCACAACGCACGTCCAGATTTCTCGCTTATGAACCATATCGTAATTTATCTAAACCGTTGCCCCTAATCTCGACTTTCTTTTCACAATAAGTTTCACGACACTTAATCAGTTACAACTTGTAGATAAGTCCAAATTCTTTAATTAGTTCATTCCATAAACGACCATCAGCCATGCCTTATACGGTCCCTAAGGCCAGATACAAATTGGAATCTTCTCAGTTCCAATTAAATTGTTTGTGTCCCTTCAGCTGGGACTACGGCGTCTAGTTCACCTTGTTGAGATACCAATTGAAATCGGGAGATACAAATTGGACTCAACGCATACCACAAGCGACAATAGTAGCTAGCAAGCCCCATAAAATTGCTAATTTCAATCACAGAACTTGGTCGAATCCAATTCTTAACCGCCTCAACCTTTAACTGATAGTAACCATACCTTAAATCAATCTTAGAGAAATCTGATGCACCTTGCAATTGGTCAAAAAGGTCATTTATTCGAATAAATGGATACTTGTTTTGAATGGTGACCCTATTCAACTGTCGGTAGTCTATACACATCCTCTCTGACTAGTGATGGTGTTACCGTTGTTGTTGCTCTAGCTCGGACCATAGAATGAAAGAGGAAAAATACCAATTTGTATCACCCAGATACCAATTAGATTCAAGTCATAACATGAATAAGTAGAAATAAGTGAGTTTTTCCTAAAGTCCTATAGCCTCTCGAAGAAAAGTATGGGCATCATCGTACCGTTCCGTATGACTTTACTAGACTCGTTTTGGTACAATGAGATCAACGAACTTAGGGCTCAGATACCAACTTTGTCATGACCCAGACCGTTGTGAATGGCACCCACACTAACCCTTCGGTGGGAGAACCAAAACTATAGCCTAACTAACAAATTTTATGAAAAACTAAGGCATTTAAAGATACGAAAGCAGGTTTAAATGACAATAAAAATGTAGTCCCCATAAACTCCAAATGTTTAAACAATTAACTAACTAACTAATGCGGAAGAACAAGCCCTAGAACCTGAAAGTCAATGTACCAAAACTTTACTAACGACAAGTCTAATAACAAGGGGTACAACCCCGAAACTAAACAAATTCCTTAAACAAATAGTCTGAGTCCTAATATAGTGGACTAAAACAAGAAAGATCCATGGCAACCTAAAAGAAATGACTCACCCTTGAATCTGGTCATGCTCAATAGTCAGCTAGTTGAGGTCTATCAATAGCCGCCTGAAAATATCATGTACTCAACAAAGAACAAGCAAGTGCAGTATCAGTACACAACTACAGTGTACTGGTAGGATCACGCGACTATCCCAATAAGTGTAACATACATTAGTCAATACAACAATATAATCACATGCACATATCGAACATATACAATATTATCAATATATACGAACAATGAACAACTTCACGATTCTCACATATCACACTTATATCAATTTAGAGCAGCATACCATCTTTCAATATCAATCGTTATTAGATATGAACGAACTATCACAAGTAGATACAGAACACAATTCAATGGTCCTCTCACTGAACCCAATTCAATAGTCTTCTCATGGAACCCACACCAAATAGTTAGCATACCAGAATGTGGTATCCGATCCAATGATTATGTCGGAACATGGCAACCGATCCCACAATTATGCCAAAACGTGGCAATCGATCCAAGTTAGTTATGCTGGAACATGGAAATTGATTCAAGTTAGTTATGTCGGAACGTGACAACCGATCCTTTCAACACACCACAATCACAATCATAAGTATATCCTCAAGATCATACATTTAAGTCATGATTTCATGGTAACTATCATTCATCTATCTCATTTACAACAAGTGTGATCAATAATGCAACATTCATATACATACATGTATCATAATGAAGCAAGAACAAACATACATCACACAATCATAGAATCCCAACCACCATCTACCTCGATACAAGCTTGAAACCCTAAGAAACTTGATCCTTCCCTTTCCGGATTCGTTTCGTTTGTTCTTGGTCTACAAACAATCATAATAACACGGGAGTCAATAAACAATCATTAATTACCCGATTACTAACAATTCTATGAACCCTAGATCATACCCATGATCCCAATTATCCAAATTAGGGTTGTTTCCACAATAGAATCTATAACAAAACCCTCCTCCATCAACATTCACCCATTCTATTACGTTCTACAGATCGAAAAATGGATTCGGGGAATGAAAAGCTTACCTTTAGCCTCAAGAATGGTGAAAAATGAGTAGGAGTCTCCTGGGGGTTCGTTCCTTAGCTCTAAAAATTGAAAAATGCCAAATAAGGTCGTTTAAGGGTTTATTTACGACTTTAAGTCGCATCTGGCCAGCCAGAGCGGCAAAAACTCCTGCCAAGGCGGCTTTGCACGAACCAGTGAGTTATTTTAATAATTCCAAAATTACCATTTCACAACACACCTCTAACTCACGACGCTCAGAAAAATACTCTTCATGCTAAGATCGATTCCGGGAGTTCTACTCGCCCGAATTCAATTCCGTAAAGTCGTACGGATTCCTTAAAGAGTTATCTAACTACTCATGCAACCAAAGTTATAAAATAAATCACCCGTTTGTTACCATATTTCCCTACACCTTAAAGACTTTGATTTCGTCCAAATCTGGACAAGGTTGGGAAAATCCAAATACTACGAAAAAATTTTGCGGTCCCAAATTTTCCTCCGTTGGCATTTCTATATTGATGGAAACAGGTTGTTGCAGCAGGGGGGTAAAAGGTCATCCATAAATTTTGGTATCGTAACAGCAATTTCGATCAAAGTTGGAGTATTTTTCAGACCCTTTTCCCTTTTTTAATGAAAATGTATTAAAGTTAAAAAGGTAAAAATATTTTTAAAAATAAAATAGCATAGGTAAAATACCATTCTGGCCAAAAGAATTTTTCCAATTTGAATTTACGCTGAAAATTTCATATTAAAAGTAAAGTGCTCTCTAACAAAGATATATTTATACGAAAAAAAACTCAAACCTCAAAATCTTTAGTTATAAATGAATGAGTAATCACTCTAATCCATGTTGGTGTGTGCTACATTGAATTCATGAGACAGAGTAATTAACTTCTTAATTTATTTATTTTTTAAAAAGAAAAAAACAGAGAGGACGAGAGAACTTAATAGTACTCTCTCTATCCAACAATAGTTGTCCACTATTAATTTGGCACATTCCTTAAGAAATTATAAATAGAAGGATAATTTTACCATATCACCTTTTGAATATAATAAATATAATGTCTTGAAAATGTAATAGGAAAATGACTATAATTAATCCTAAGGGTAAATTAGGAACTAAGTGTAAAATTATTCATGAATTTTATAAAGTGGACAAGTATTGTTGGACATCTATTTTTAATATAGTGGACAAATATTATTGAACGAGAGGGAGTAATATTTGACATAACAGCTTGTTTAGATCCAATTATAATACGTTAGAAATTTCATTCATTTTGTCCAGAAAGGAAGTTTAACAGAATATATTATTGAAATATAGACAGATCTAGATTATTAATTAGGGTCTAGGGATACAAAAAGATATTTTTTTTGTCTTAAATTTTATATTTATATTAAAAAATTATTAAATATATAAATATTTAATTATAAATTTAATAATTAAAATAAAATATTAGTAAAATTGGAGTTAAATTTGTATTAATAATATTTAAATAAAAAGAATATAATTGTTATATATAATCCTTCAAATTTATTTGATTGCAATCCTGATTATTAGTTTATACTAAATTTTAAATTTATAAATTTCAAATTCGGACGGAGAGACACAAAAGTTGTAAACTGAAGAAGATAAGAGTTAAGTGGTGTAAATATGATAGCAACAATAGGTGTGGGTCCTTTCTCATGTGCACCTCTTCTTTTAACACTACAACTACTACTATACCTTCTATACTTTATACTACTATTTAATACTTTCTACAATTTATTTACTATTAGTTTTGTCCATTCATATATTAATATCCCATTTTTATGGACCCACACCCCATCCCTACACAATGGATTTGGGCAAAGAAGAGGATTACTAAAGTCAGAAATTTTGTTTAAAATATTTTAAAATGTATTCAACTAATCATCTTTATTGGTTGTAATTCTGTCTCCCTTGTTATGGATAGTATGATCAATTTTGAGTATTATTTTTTAAATAAATCCAATCTTGCACAGAATGCATGAAATGTTTTGAGGTCATATCTAAAAATATTTTCTTTCAATGAGAGCATATTTTGTATTGTTGTACAACATGTTAAATATAAGAATATATAGAACACAATGTATATGAATTTACTAGGTTATTTGACATCACATCAACTCATAGTTCAAGGAATTTATGTTGAATGGACTTTGTATAAGATGTTATTAGAAGTAAAAGATGTCTTATGTTGAATATTACAATGTATATGGTTTTGGAAAAGAAATTTTGTGTGGTACAATTTGAAACTCGATCAATTTGATTTGTCTCAATATATATATGATGTTTCATGCAATGACGTGGGTAGAGTTTTTATCAAGAGATTTCAATTGATTCTCAAATTATGTTAAAAGTTTCAATAAGCAATATATACACATAGATATCATATATGACCTTACATATGCATAATGCATTATATTTTCTTAATGATGAAACTCCTTCCGCTCCCTTGATTCCGCCTCAGCTCACATGCATAAATAAATGTTTAAATTAAGTCATTCTTATATTTTTCAAAAAAAAAATACATTATTTTTTGATAACCAAACATCAAAAAATTATTTTCTTTGAAACAATGTTTTCATAAAAAAGGCGAAGAAGTATATATATATATATATATATATATATAAAAGATTTCTTAGATAGTGAGATGAGATGAAATTTCTTCATTTTCTAAAAGGAACTAAATTAGTGAAACAAGATTAAAGTATGAGTATGTATATATATATATATGAACTCTTTTTTCCTTTAACCCTACACATCATGTGGGAAGAGGAATAAAAGGCATCTCCATGAAGCATAGGTAGACTACTTATCAATAATTATTATCTTCTTCTTTTTTACACCATCCAATATCATCACTATTCTCTCTCTTTCTTTCTTTTGATGAATAACCATATAACATTTTTGTGGAAGTCAACACTTGAATGAAAATAATGCACATTTCACTTATAATGATTTGAAGTTTTTCCAACTCTTCTTTGTATAGTATAATTTATTTATGTCCCCACTACATAGGTAGCTCTAGTGTTGTGCTACATTATTATTGCTTGAGGGTCCCCTTTTTTTCTCATATTTGAATTTCCATCCCATATGTTATTATTTATTATCTATATAGCTAGACAGTAATGGGGTTAAAAATATATACTATTGGTCCAAACTTATAAGTGACTATGAATATTTGTCACTATCCAATACTTTCTAAAATACAAAAAAATATATATTTCAAATTGACTATTGAAGGAAAATATAAGCAAAGAAAGCTAATACTCCTTTCAATGAACAAATATATTATTCACTTAAGGAAAAATGGTTTTGGTGTAATTGGTTGCTAAAAAGTAAGTAATTTTTGAAAAATATTTTCCTTTTCCTACCAAACACACCCTTAGCTCTGATAATTTTTACTCACTAATAGTACAAGAGCAAAACAAAGATTAATATAAAAGTAATGATCAGAGATGTGATAGTTGTAGAAAAAATACAAAAAAAGAACAAGTCCCAATTTATTTATTTATTTTTCTTGAAAATTAAATAATATTCAGTAGATATATATATATATATATATATCATGTGCAACAAGGACCCATTTGTTGTTATGTTTTTTCATCCTTTCTTCTTTTGTTTTTTCAAGGGAATCAAAGTACAAAAATATACTAGTAGCTGTTTTTGCAACTTGGGGTGAATTGTTGCCTCACAAGTTGATGTACTTGAATTCTTCTAATATGTGCTTTGTTTTGATTGAAAAAGAAAAGAATTTAATCTTCATCAATACATTCTACAATACTATCAAAAGCATACTTTCAATGTATTTATTTTACTTTCATTTTAAAAATATTTCTTGTCCTTTTTGGCAACTTTTATTTAAGACTATAAAATTAAAGAATATCTCAAAACATTGTATATATCTTTGATTTAAAATCAAATAAATAAATTGAAATGGAATAAATACCTAAGCAGAATAGAATGTAGTTCTACTTAACCATTTCTCACATTTACACCCATGAACAAAAAGGAAATAAAAGAAAAAAAGAGTTTTTTTAAAAAAATTACAAACTTTGTCCCTTCATTTATTCCTTTAAAAATCTTCCTTTATGTCCATTTCTTTTTTCTCTTTTTCTTCCTCTTCCCTCCTCAATAAACTTTATTTTTGATAATTAATAAATAAACAATGGAAGTTCAAATAAACTTATACCACCAAAAACTACACTACTATACCCCTTACCAAAAAAAAAAAATGAAAAATAAAGTTGAAATGATTTGTAAATTCTCTTCACATTTTTTTTCTCCAAGTGAGCTAATTTTCAGTCACCGTCTTCTTATACCAACCGGAATTTTCTGAGATCTGATCCGATCTGACATTTTCTCTGCAAGAATCTGTTGACCCACTTGCTATTCCCAATGTTCCACTCACTTCCCCACTAATTTCTGCTCCCCCACACTTGTCTTCTCTTTCTGCTTTTTTTTAATGAGATTTGTGCTAATTTTAGCTCAAACGGTTGTTGTTGCGGTGCTGGTAGTGGTGTTTGCGGCTGCCATTGAGGATTGCTGCTTGTTTGCTACTATCTCATAAGCATTATTTTCATCCTCGTCATCTTCATCCACATCCTCATCATCATCATCATCGTGATCATCTTCATCCATGTTATCACTTTCGTTTTCATGGTCGATTCGGGTAGTACTTTCATGGTGTGATGGAAGTGGCCATTGTTGTTCTGGACGAGCCATGATGGGAGCCATTGGGCTGTTTTCGGGATTTAAAGCTAAGGAAGGATTGAATGAAGATACTGTTTCGGGGTTTTTGGCTTTCTCCTTGTACAATGCGTCGAGCTGGTGGAAATATGGGCAAGTTTTGGAATCTTCGGGTCGTTTTTTGTTGCTCTCCTTCACCTTCTTGAAGTATTTGTTGATGTTTTCCCATTTTTCTTTGCATCTCTTTGCATTCCGATTGTATCCAATTTTCTTCATTCCAGATGATATCTCTTCCCAAAGCGGACCTTTAGGTCCGTTTTCTTGGTATTTGACATCTAAGTTTGTACGAAGTTTTATTAATGCTTCAACTTCTGCTTTTGGCCACCTTGAAGAGCTTGCTGGACTGTAACTATCACCTCCGTTATCGCTTTTTGGTACTAATTCCATGTTCTTGGATGGTACTGGTGGTGTCAGTGGCAGCGATAGTGACGGTATTAATGCTGGTACTGGAGCTGGTATTGTTACTGGCAACAATATTGGGACCGGTGCTGGTTGAGCTGGTGATGCTGTAACAGTCGGTTGTATTTGAGGAGAATGTGTTGGCACAGGCACGGGTAGTGGGTTTTCAGGGAATTGTATTTGTACTTGTGCTGATGGAGGGCCAACATTGATACTATTTGGAATTTGGATGTTTTGCTGTTCAGTTATCTTTTGTAAAAAAGAAATAACAGCTGCATCCTTTGCTGCCGCCATTGCTCTTTCTTGGACTAAAAGATCATGCTCCCTATTCATCCTTGCCATTTCTTCTAGTTTCCATGCTTCTTCTCGAACCATCCGATCGTGTTCCCGCTTTTCAAGCTTCTCCAAGAACCTCCTATGCGATTCCTCCTGCTTATTAATCACATCCTTGGTAAACTTGTCAAAATAATCCTTCCATTTCCTCTTCTTCTTATGCCTTCTTTGTATATCCTCATCCGAGGAAGTAGACGAAGAAGTTGAATACGACATTGCTGAAGCGTTCACTTGTTGAGGAATATTATTAATCGGATTGACAGCTGGCGGTGGTAGTGCCACGGGGGAAGCATTTTGATGAGGAAGAGGAGCAAAAAGGCTATTTGGTGGTGGAGGTGATGAAACAGTAACATGATGAGGAATAGTACCTTGTGAAGCTGGGACTTGTACATTTGATGATGCCATTGGCATAGCCATATTTATTGGAGTAGCTTCCAATGGAGGTGGTGGAGGACGAGTATTAGACTGTGGCATTAGAGAATGATGAGATGTAATGTTCTCCAAGGCTTCCAATTGCTCGAAAAACCGGTAGTTTTTTCCATCCGCTTTAGATGCGCGGCCATCCTTGGTTCTCTTGTGATACTTGTACACATTTTCAAACTTCTCCTTGCATTTCTTGGAACTTCTGTGAAACCCAAGGTCTGCCATTTTCCTGGTCATGATATATAACAACAGTTCGCATAAGTATTACAGTAGTAATTAAATAAACAAGTACAATAATAACAAAAAACCAAACTTACAATTATTTAAATCCTTGGTAATTGAATTCACCCGTAAAACAAAAAATTATATATATATAGTACTAGAACTAGTAGTACTATTCACCACATAAAATAAACTATAAAGATTAAGAAATCACTAATCAAGATTAAGGTAATTAAGAACTTAATTAATTAAACAAGGAGGAGGAAAAAGAAAGAGACACTATATATATATATAGAAACCACATTTTTCTCAATCATGGTGCAACATAAATCTTGTTTTTTACTTACTTAATTATTAGATTTGATTACCAAACTTATATTATTTGCTAAATTCAAGAAAAGGTAGTTCATAAAATTGGAACTCTTAACAAAAAAGATGAGTAAATTAGTTTCCAAAATTTGTTGCTGGAATTGGCAGAGAAAGAAAAAACGCCAAAAAAGCAAAACTGAATTTGGCTCAAAACCCGGAAGGAGGGAATCTGAATTTCCTCAACAATTGTATTTTTTTTTTTTTGGTTGTATTGTTTGTAGTGAAATGAACTGAAAAACAATGACCCTTTTAATCAAAAAGGCAATAAATCAATGGAATTCTGATCCATAGATCTATCTTTTCATTTCCCCAAAAAAATAAAATCATTCTATTAGTAATTTTTTTCCCAAAAGTAGAAATAAAAAATAAAAAATAAAAAGATTCCATTTCTATCAATTTTATTTATGCATGATGAAACTGCTGCAGCTAATGATGATTGAGAAGGTCAGGTGAAGAAATTGCAATAATGGAAAAACAAAATAAATTTTTTATTTCCATTTCCATTTATTTGAATTTAATTACCTGGAAACTTCTTCCCATAAAGGTCCTTTAAGACTTGAGTCTCTAAAAATAACATCCATCTCAGACCTTATTTTGAGCAAAGCAATTGTTTCTTGTCTTGGCCATCTATTTCCACCTGAATTTCTTTCTCCATCTTCCGTCATGAATCCACCGCTACCACCACCACCGCCTAATCCAATCTCACTACTCCCTCCGCTTCCTGCTCCTCCACCGCTTTCTGGATTTTCACCACCACCTTCACTACTTACTATCCCCGAAACACCCAGCATCGCTTCAATTGCAAAAAACAACCTCCTATATTTCTTCTGTAAACCAAGCAAGTAAGCAATTACAGCTGATGAATTATATGACACAAGAAAAACAAAAAAAAGAGGGTGAATTCTAAGGGGTTTTTATGAAGATGGGGTGTGGTGAATTTATTAATTTATTTCGGTGGGATCTGCCTGTCAATCTCACACCTCTTAAAATACATAACATTTTAAACAAACAAAATAAAAAATAAGAAAAAGAGTAGACCCAGAAATATATATAATAATAATAATAATAATTTAAAAAATTAACACCCCTTTGCTTCTTTTAGCTGTGGAATCTTCAGATTTTCTCTTCTAGTATTATTGACAAGAAATGAGTTTTTTTCTTTTCTTTCAATACAAACCAGAAGGATCACTCATGGTAACAACAATATAAAAAAATTGGTTTCCACCGTATATATAGTGTATAATTAAAAAAAAAAAAGATGTGTATTTTTTGTATTATAAAAAAGTAAATGGAATATATTAGATTAGAAAGAAGTAGAAAATACAGCTGCAGATAGCGACGATGAAGATAATAAGTTGTTTTTTGTCTGTCCAGCTAAATATAGTTAAAAGCCGGCCCATGTAGGTCACCCTTTGCTTTTTGGGCATTTTGAATTTCACTATCTCTTTCCTACACTAATTTATTTTTTCAAAAATAAATTATATACATAGTAAATATATATATAAAAAAATACATTATCAAATTATCTAAATTATAAATAAAGGTAAGTAAGTTCCCTTGAAAGAAGAGATTTGTAATCTTAATAAGCTATGTTAATATGATATAATATAGAAAGATAATTTGATGATGTAATGCATATAATTTAAAAATACTTAGTAAAACAATCTTATTTCCACCTGATTTTCTATACTTTTAGTGTTCAGTTAAATTAAAATTTGTGTAAAAAAGTCTTACCTGATAAATTGCTCTATAACAAAAATTATTGTGTGTCTGGTAAAATTTAAACTCGAAATATTTGTTCTACAAGTATAATACTATTATGAGTTATTGAGTCAATTTATTTTTTTTGACTTTTTCTTTAAAAAAATTATTAATGTTTGAATTGAAAGTAAAAGAAAGAATAAAAAAATTACTCCTACCAAAATAATTTCTGTGAAACGAGGAGGGGTGAAAGTTAAAAAATAATAATTTAAATACGTTGAGTGTGGTGGGGTTTTGGAGAGCGTTACGACTGAAATGACTAAAGTACCCCTAACTCGAATTTCATAAACCTTTTTAAATAATTGATGCTAATCTGGACTATAATTTTATATTAGCTTCCACCTGATGATTGATCTGGGATTAGTCTGATGTAATCCCGGGATTATTCAATCCGGGTACTCTTCATTTTCCCAAAATACCAGTTACTCTCCCCGTTTTAATTTATTTATTTGATTTTGACTTGATACAATGTTTAAGAAAATAAAGAAAAATGAATTTAATAATCTTAAACTAAAGATACGTAGAATGTGCTAAAATATCTTTTAATTTTATTATCTTAAATATGTCGTGTGGAAAAAATTAAAATTAAAGAATTATCAAAAAAAAATAAAAACTGCATTTTCTTAAAACAGACTAAAATGAAAAAAAGAAAAAGAGTTTGAGATTAAAACCCATAAAGAAACAATTCAATTAAATTAAGATACGAAAAGTGAGTAAAAATAAGACGAATAAATTAAAACTGAGTGAGTGTAAAAGTTATCGTCAATGGTTAGTTAATGTGTGCTTAGTTTAGTTCACTTTTTCTTACTACAAATATTTTAATTAAATTAATTGGGTGAGACTATGGTGCTAGTGTAGACACGTTGGTTTAGGGGACCCTAGCTAGATTATTTTTTTTTGGTTTTGAAGTTTGACAAAATTGGTTAAATGTAATGTTCAAAAAAATTGCCACAAGTGGAACAATGGAGTTTTTATTTTTATATATTTTTAAAAATGTGGGATCCATTTTGTTGAATTAAAAAAAGTTAGACGTAGGTCATATTATTAGGCAAACCCATTTATTGAATTGTAGTAAATAGTGTCCAATTCCGTTAGGTCGCAACCTACCGTAATAAATGGTCTAAAATTTCAACGACCAAGTTCTTACCATTTCCCCTATAAATAAGTTTTTGCTATAAAATTAAAAATATCAAATATCAATTTACTATAAGGTATTTAGAAAATATATTTTTCTACAAAAAATATATTGAATGATTATAAATTAGTAGTAAAAAATAATATGTATCTTTCAAATAAATAATATTTTTACAAACTTAATTATAAAAATTTCAATAACGACTTTAATTTTTAAAAAAATACCTTTTACTTGAATATAATAAAGTTAGATGAGATAAGAAAATACAAAGATCATATAGATAAGTCAACTACAAAGAAATTAAATATATGAAATTAATAAAAAGAGGGAAGAAGCAAAGATCTTACTTGGAGGTTGAAGTGAAGTAGCAACGTTGTTTGAAAGAAAAATAACTATAGAAGCAATATTATATTAAAAAAAATATTTGTTGATGTCTGTAAACGACTCTAACACACATATATATATATAAGTTTAAAAGATTTTGTAAATTCAAGTAAAAGAATATAAGGATTAATAAAATGGTTAGTCAATAATTAAAGTATTTTGTATGTCATTAAGTAACTGACCATATTTAAGCCAAAGATGAAAATTAGTTTCCATCTTTGATTTATTTTTTTGCTTGTAATCTTTATTTTATTTACTAAAAAAATAAACATTTTAATGATTTACTATCTTAATTCAAGTATTTGGTGTGTTATTTAAGTAACTGACCATATTTAAGCCAAAGATGAAAAGTAGTTTCCATCTTTTTTTTTTGGCTGGTTGTCTTTATTTTATATTTACTAAAATAAACATTTTAATTACTTACTATCATTCTATTAAGCAAAAGTCATGACAATCTTATTATGTGAATTGGAGTTAAAAGCTAGACTTTGACCAAAAAATTTCAAATATTTTTGGCAAGTTATTTTTGGGTTAAGTTTTATTATATATTTGACTAAAGATTTTATGAGAAATATTTGACTTTTTAAAAATATATATATATATATATATATATATTTATACCCATAAATTCTAAAAATTATTAAAAGTACCCATAAGTTTGTATTATCGTTAT
>JAJOOH010010502.1:0-21707 GCA_029582605.1 Solanum gracilifrons | reverse complement strand
ATTTCTAAAGTTCACAACCTAAATTTCTAAAATTCTACAATAATTCAAGATTTCTAAAGTTCACAACCTAAAGTTTAAAATCCTACAATAATTCAAGACTTCTAAAGTTCACAACTTAAAGTTCTAAAATCCCACAATAATTCAAGATTTCTAAAGTTCACAACCTAAAGTTCTAAAATCCTAGAATAATTCAAGATTTCTAAAGTTCACAACCTAATTAAAGTTCTAAAATCTAACAAAAATTCAAGTTCATATCTAATTTCTAGAATTTCTAAGTTCAAGAATTTCCAAGTTCAAGAATTTCTAAGTTCAAGAATTTCCAAGTTCAAGAATTTCTAAGTTCAAGAATATAATTCAAGTAACCCAATTTTCAACAACAATATAATACATATAAGCACAAATACAATACTAATCTCTAACTTCTAGCTAGCTTTTAATTATTTGTTAGTTCTAACTTCTAATACTTAATTTACAATCATATTTAAAAATCCCCAATTTTTCTAACTTCAACTTCCAAACTTACTAAATTCAAGAACTTCTAACTTGGAAAATTCAACTAATCTAATTTCAATTTTCATATACTATCCAATATTTTTTCTAACTTCCAAGTAATCTAACTTTCATATACAATTGAATGTTTTTCTAACTTCAACCGTCAAACATACTAAATTCAAGAATTTCAAAGTTGGAAAATGCAACTAATCTAACTTCTAACTTTATAACTTCTAATTATTTGTTAGTTCTATCTTCTAATACTCAATTCACAATCATATTTAAAAAAAAAAACAATTTAAAAGAAAACCCTAAAATGAAAAATCGCTAATTCTCTACGTAACTAACAATAATCAAATATACAAATTAATGATTGAATAACACAATTCATAAAACTAAAACAATATACTAATTTATAACAAATCAAATATTACTAGAATTGAAAAAAACTAAAATTAAACCCTAACCTTAACAAGATAAGGAAAAGAGGCAGTGGGGACGACGGGTGGCGGCGCCAATGGGGCAAGGCAGCGACAGAACTAATGCTCAAGGAGAGCAGGGCGACGGCGGTGTGGGGTGGTGTGGGGAAACGGCGATGCAATAGTTTGGTTTTAGAGAGAAGGGAGAGAAGAGAGAAGAGAGATGGGAAAATGGGGGGAAAACCCGGTTTTTGGTTCAATATAATTTTAAAAAAGCGATGGAAAGCGTCTCTTTGTCCGTCGCTTTATAAAAAATATTTGACAAAATTTTGACTAAAAAGCGACGAACTAAGAGACACTGTCCGTCGTTTTTTAAAAATGTTTGACTAGATATTTTGACCAAAAAGCGACGGACTAAGAGATACCGTCCCTCGCTTTTTAAATAAACTAATTAGTAAAATAAAATAAATTAAAAATGACAGACAACATGGTTATTTTTTAATTTATACATAATTATTTTTATTAAAAAGCGACAGACGGCGTTGCTATATATATTAAGTAAATAATTATTAATTATATATATATTTAGCGCAAAAATCCGCGAAAAAACGACGGACTAAGAGATGTCGTCCATCACTTTTTTTAAAATAATTTTAAAAATAATTCTTTTCATTAAAAAGCGACGGATAGTGTGGCAAATGGCGTCGCTTTTTGGAGCGACGCAGTCCGTCGTTTTTGGTAGTTTTTTAGTAGTGTACCTCGAATCATGTGATTTCTTTCGAACATCAACAATCATGACAATGAAGAACAATCCACACCTTAATTTATCCACTCTTTTGAGCTAGATGGGTAGGATTGGGTTTAGGATTCACTCTCGAGCTAAATCCAACTCAACCCAATACCCACAAATCATCAATCAATAATCTTAGTTCTAAAACTTCTCTCTCGAGCAAGCCAAGAACACAAAAGTAGAATTATATTTGCAACTACAATTCATAAATTAAACCTCAATTAATGATTGAACTCACTTTTAAACAACATTTAAACTAGTAATTAACAATACCAATAATCACATGATCACACCCCAAGAATTGGGGTTTTAGCCAAACATCATAAAAAGGTAAAAATCGTTACCGAATCGATTAGCCATCAACTGGGTAAGAGAAATTTAGTCTTTACAATGCTCAATTTGAAGAAAATCTGAAACCCACTTCCAAAATCTCCAAATTGAATCTCTAAGGTTCTTCAAAACTAAGAAAAACTTGAGAGAAAACTTCTCAAAAATGTTTCAATGAAAGATAGATGTCAAAAGATGCCAAAAGCTACTCAGGGAAATGTTCAAAATCTAATTTATAGTCGCCAAAAAAATAAGCTACGAAAGGACATTCGGCGACGTAAGTCAAGCTCGTCGAACCACTCGGCGAGCCGCCCTTTGATATCTTTCATGGCCTTTTCGCCTTGTCTTTTCGCATCCTCAAGGTCTGTAACTTTGGGAGATCTATCTTGGCTTCGCGGAACTACTTGGCGATCCGCCGACTGCCCTTTTCGTCACCGACTTGGTTCTTTTCTTCAGGGCTTGGCACACTGGAACTTTAGGCAGTCAGATAGCCACTGGCGATTCGCCAAATGTCCTTGGCGATCACCATGCTTGCCTTTCTTCATTTCTTTAGTTTGTTTTGTTCCTTTTTGCATGTTAGTATCCTTGCTTTTTTCCTCAATCCATGTACCTGAAAATTAAGGATTTATCATCAGTTTATTACACAAATTAAGTATTTGAGGACAATAAATCTATCTAAATAAAGCCCTAAATGAGTCTGAATCTAGGACTCATCAACAACCCCAGCTTAAACTTTTGCTTGTCCTCAAGTAAAACTCAAGTTCAGCAGTCCAAAAGGGATGTCTCAAACAGTGTTGCATAAGACTTAACATGAATGCACACAACAAGATTCAACTTACACATGCAATGATCAATTGTGCACTCAAAGATTCAAATTGTGACTCACCATTATCGAAGATGCTCAAGTTCACAATACTTGCTTCAAATGCAAGTTCAAGCTCAACTAAGGTACTCAAATGCCCTCACAACAAAGATGATTCCAAATTCACACACAATTCTTCAACAATTTATAGTTCCGGAATCACATACGACTCTCACACTCACAAAGATGAACACATGCATGACTTCACCCATAAGTTTGCCCTTATTTTCCAATCAACATTTATTTCAGCTCACTAAAGATCACAAAGGTCTTTTCAAGGCTTGTAATGAGGCTGAGTGTAAAGGTATGGTCATTAGGCTCAGTGGATGCTACCCTCATGAAGTGTGGCCTGAACATCACATTTCTCCTTTTCTTTAGCATTTCAAACATGCTCATAATCCACCCCATTATTCAACTTCTTATCAATTACCGGACACCCCATTTCTTTTGCAATTTTTATCACTTATTTCACAACTTTTTCATTCTTCTTCTTTGTTTCTTTTCTCTTTCTTTTTTTATATTGAGGGGTTCCATCTTTTTCAAAACCATTCTCAAAGAGGGGATTTTTCACACTTCTTGGTTTTCGTTCTCTCTTTACCACACCCCCAACTTAAGTTGGCTATTCAAACAAACCACACTTCATGAGAGTTATGGGTGTATGGATAAAGAGGGATCACAATTGTTAAAGTTTCTTCCAAGAAAAGGGATAAGACTCAAAGGGGTTCGGTTCACACATCTCACAAGGTTGGCCACAAAAAAGGTATATTGTCAAATTATTTCACTCTTTAAAATTGATGCCTAAGTTCATTTCAAGTGCTTGCATCACTTAGTAAAATGGACCAACGGGGAAAATTATAGGTGTCATCATACAAGGTTCAAAGTAATCTCATCACACAAGGCATTGGCACCAATATCAAACGAGACTCCACACTTTCTAGCTAGTGGGCAATGTTCATCACAAGAGACTCATTCGACAACCGGCTAGTCACAACGAGATGCAAAATGTCCACACATTGTTTAGGCAACTTCATTTGTCCTCATCGTAGTTGCACATTCATCTGGTTCGATTAAAAGCACTATTTAAGTCTTCGTTATTGATCATCACCAACACTCAAATTTACACAAGAACAACCACAATCACACACAAAAGAGGTGGCACAAAATTTAAAAATTGGTCATAAACCATTTCCATTCGAAACAATGAGCCACAGGCTCAAATATCCACAAGATAAGATCAAAGCCAATTAAAACACAAAACCCAATATTCATCAATATTCACAAAAAAAATTAAAAACACAAGAGGTAGGTACGAAAATACCTCACCCCACCCACAAAAGAAAAGCATTTGTCCTCAAATGCAGCTAAAAACATAAAAATCACAAAAATAACAGAGAGGGAGGTAAATAATGATCTCGCCTACACAATCGCTCCGTCTGTCCGGGAATCAATGCCCGGGGTCACACTCTGATCTTGGGCTTCAGTTTCTGGGGTAACATGAACACTGGGTCCATTAGAGCCTGCCATGGAAGTTAATGTTAGCGATATCTGAATGACTGACTTTACTATCGTCTTCTCTAAATCAGGCAGGTCTCGATAGATGGTCGCCTCCTGGACATCGAGATGCTCCTCATCTTTCTCCTCATCTGACTCAACAACAGCCATATCTTCCATAGTCTCATCTCTGGTGGTAGCCGGAGGCATAACAGAACTGGTCGGGACTTCTACACTGGGAACCTCAGAAGCCTCTGCTGACTCAAATAGCGAAGTAAAGTCTGTAGACTTCACATGGTCCACATCATTCCTCAACTCAGAAACATCGACTTTCAAAGTCGTAACCTTAGTAGTAATCCCCTGGTGACTCTTACAAGTCTCTACTCTCGTCGTAAGAGCATCAATAGATGTCCGTAGAGGAGTCAAAGCAACAAATATAGCTCGCTCAATCATCCACGGCACCTCGGCTTCTAGCCGAGAAGCCCGCACATCTGCAGAATGGGCTAGGTGCCCCATCTTAAGGAGCATGGCCTGAGTGATCGGATTCATCGAGGCAGTGGTACCTGAAGTAGAAGGTTGGGAGGCAGTGGTAGAACCTGGGCCTAGGAAGGAGTGGAAATAGATGTACTTGAAGGCCTAGAGGCCAGAGTAGGCAAAGTTGCCTCTGCAGGTATAGACTCAACATCAACCTCCAGGGATGTATCCATCGGATCTGCTCTCCTCATATTCGCCTCATCCCGTGTGTACTCGGCCTCAATGTGTCGAATGTTTGTGGAGGATATGGGTATGACCTCAATGTTCCTCTTCTCGTCAAGAGGAACTCGAGCCAACCGACATAACTCCGTAATAAGCACTAGAAAGAGAAGGGATGTCTGGCTCTGTTTGGCCCTCATGGCCATCTCCTACTCAATGATTAGCTCCAAATTGATGTTCTTCCGGGCTATGATTGATCCAAGACAGGACACTTTTGGGTGGCGGAGGATGGACTCATTCTATGAGGGCATGATGGAGCTGCTAATGAACCCAAACCAGTACCAAGATGTTATATTCAAGTCCTTCTTCTCAATCGGGAAACCATCCTCGATCCGCATCGGGGTGGTATCAGAAATAAGGGGAGCTAGCCATCCCTTTAGGTCATCACAATGGTCGCCAAACTCGGGTAGTCAAAATCTGACCCTCTATCCAATATAGCGTTGATATAATCGCTGTTGCATATCACTGCGTTTCCTCGGACCATCACAGACTCTACCGGCCAAAAAGCACTAGAGTTCTTCTTTCCATTTTGTACCAGGTCACTGTACGCTGTGTAAAACTCCCGAACCTATGTAGGAATATATGGGCCACGGGGCCTGGTAAACAGCTCAAACCTGTGGAACCGGAGAGTGTCCCACACATTAGGGTACCTGTCCACTACACCATCCGTGAACAATCTCTTTTCTTCCAGAATGGTCCTTAGTCTGACCTTTAGTATGTTAAGTAACCAAGGAGGAGGACCCTGAACTAGTGGTGCTGGAACAACTATTTGTGCCAGAGATAGCACTTTATCAGCAGCAGGAGGGGTAAACTCCGGGATCCTAGACGTACCTTGACAAACTCTGGCACGAATCTCAGCTCGCCAGGTCTGAAGTAGTTGGTCATCTGATATACCGTGAGTTTACGGTATTTTTAATACATTTCACTTAGGAGTTGTGTGTGTCTAAAGCCATTTTGTATTGGTATTAATGTGTTTTAATCATGTTTGCAGGAAATAAGTTCGGACGTGGAAGTATGAGACACAGTTGAAGAATTGTGCAGAAAAGAGCATCTACGAAGTGACTCACGGACCGTAGGTCCAGTCACGTTCCGTAGATGGTGATCGTAGATGGACATGCAAAGTATGAAGAAGAAATCAGGGAATTCTTGACCAAGTGTGGAACCACGACCTCAAACTACGGGCCGTAGGTCGACCTACGGGCCGTCCTACCAATTCGTCAAACCATTCAGAAAAGGGTGTTCCAGGACCTGATTTCAAAAGTCTAAGTATGAAACCACAGAGGAGAATCCACGGACCGTGGATTGAATCACGGTCCATCCTGCTGGTCCGTCGATTGTGGATGAGAGTGTTGATTTCTGGACTTGGAAAATTGCCTAAGTCCCAAACCACGGAAGGGACCTACGGACCGTAGGTCAGTCCGCGATCCATAGGTCAGTGTCGTGAACTACAACCCCGTCCAGAAACTTTATTTCCTTATTTTGTTTCCTTTTTAGTTGGGACTTGTTTTTCTATATATAGAGCATGTAAACCGCATTTTTGGGGTTTAGACTTTATTACTTTTGTTCTAGTTTTTGGCTTTGGAGATTAACTTGCAACTTTAGCAATTCTTAATTTTCTAAGTTCGTTTTGAAGATTTTGACTTCGAAATTCAAGTTGAGATTTTGGGTTTATTCTTCCCATTACGTAAGTTCATGATTTATTCATCTAAAAATATGAATTGTGTTCTTGCTATTATGGGTAACTAAATCCACAACTAGGGTTGTGGAACCATAAGCGATTAACAAAGTATGAATAGTAACTAAGTAATTCTTAAATAGTGTTATTGCATGCATTGATAATTCTTTCATTTAGAAGTCTTTTTAGCGGTTGCAAATGTTAGAACTCGCCTTGTTGCTACTGCCGGACCAAGGAGGTAGTTAATAAGAAAAGAATTATCAACATAGATTTACTGTAATCATTCTAATAGTCTAATGCTAATTGGTGCGAGGGTGAAAACTAAGTCATACATCGATGTGATGTCTGATATGAGGTAACAGTAAGGGTTAGTAAATTATACACACGTAGACGGACCAAGGTGCAGGGTGAAATTCTCTAGTTGCCGAACCAAGGAATTAGAGATACCTACCTTATCACTTTGCATGTAATACATTAGAAAAGGATTAGGATTAGCGTGTTATGATCTTATGGGGAACACGTACACCCCAGTTTCTCTCTCATCTTGATAATAACTAAAGTTTAAATCTTGCTCACTGATTATTCACATAATTTCCAAAATTTGTTTCACAAATCCCCCCATGTAATTACTTGTTTCGGAAATACATTGACTAAACGAATATAATAGTAAGTTAAGTTTAAGTCTAAACCATATTCCTTGTGGGATCGACCCCAACCTACAAGTTGGGTTCTTTACTTGATAACGATCACTTATACTTCTTTAGGGAGGAGTAATTTAAGCGTATCAAATTTTGGCGACGCTGTCGGGGAATAAGGCTTTTAGATTAAGTTTAACTACATTATTGAACTTTAGTGAAATATTTCCTAATTTTACTTTCTCTTTTGTTTTTGTTTCTCTCAGGTTTCTACTCTAGTGTATGTCAAGTACACGGAGCCAAGGTTGACCAAAGGAAACATTCGGTGAGTCGCCGAATGAACTCGGCGAGCTCAGGCTTCTCGCCAAAATTTACAAACTCCAAACTAAGACAAATTGAAAAATTAAAGGCGATAAAGGAGGACGTTGGCGAACCGCCGAACCGTTCGGCAAGCTCGACCCAGCTCGCCAAAATGACCAAAGTGCCAAATTTCAACCCCGTTTCCCAAATTCAATCCCAAAGCCTCTGAAATCAAAATCAAACTACACACTTATGCAATCAGGACCATACCCAATCGACCCATGCCTCCGGGGTACTCAGACTTTCCTCGGTTTGGCCAAAATTAACCATTTGACGACTTATTCCCTAAGGAATGACTTTAAATGCTCCATCATTGGGCCAAGTACTTCATTTAGCACAAATGGGGGTTACTCAGACTTCACCCAACTAGACCCAACATAAATAAACCGCAACCCAATAATTTAAGATCAATTTTAACGCACAAAACTTAGGAAATCAACATTTTAAGAAAATAGGCGCAATTTCGAAACCAAAATAAGCAATCAACACATCAAATACGATTCGAACACAAGCCCAGCACATATCATCACAAAATTACCAAAATCATTTGAGTTCAACTTCTGATGTTTGCATAATCAATGACACAACTTCCGATGCAAATGTCTACGATCGTGCAATAGTATAATAACCCAACCAAGGGTTGGGGTCGAGTCCCAAGGGAGTGGTTTCGAGAATTAATAGAAAAATAAAATGAGTTCTAACTAGTCGTAGCTAAAGACATTAACGACTAAAAACATTGTAAATTAAAGGGGGGTGACACAAAAGTGTCAAATATCAAATGGGGGTTTTGTCACAAGTATAGCTAAAACAGTAAACATGAAAGAGAAATCTATGAATAAGAGGGGATTCTTGGGGTGTGACCGCAATATATATTGATTTAAATCGTTGGGTTCATACTTTCGATAGAAAATTTGCAAGATAATAGTGACTAGGCTAAGCTTTAGATAGAAATAAGTTTCCTCTCAGGCAACTTTCCCCGTTTCAAATAGGTTCCTTTCGGACACGCATTGCCGCATGAAGGCTAGCCTATGCCTTATCCCACTCACTCTCTCGAGATGAGTTTTAGGATATGGGACTAAGGCTCACCCTCTCGGGCTGAACCTCATATCGACCAACTCCTTAGGCCATCAGTCTAGCAGTCTTGGTTTCACGACCTCTCTCTTGAGCAAGTCGAAAACACATGGGTGGTTTTGTATTTGCAACTACAAACCCATTAAATTAAACCACAACCACTAGGTGAAATCACCATTAAAATACATCTAACCTATCAGCAAGCAAAACCCAACAATAATGTCAACACATATTTACTAAATCACACCCCAAGAATGGGGGTTTTTAGCCACACATCAGGAGATAGAAATTTATACCTAAATGAGCTTGCATTCAAATGAGTATGCAGAATTAAGTCTTGTTACAGGCCAAGAATGAAGAATTCGAGTGACCCAAGTCCAAATCCTTGGAGATGAAACCCTCTTCTTCTTCAAGTTTCAAAACCATCTCAAACTTAGAGAAAAAGTACTAAAATTATATTAATTGATTCACGTGAAAAAATATTATGATACTAAAATCTGATACTAAGCTATAACTCTCAACGAGTATTTATAGTTTTCAAAAATTTGTGCTGCGATAGATTATTCGGCGACATTTGTCGGAATCGCCGATCAACTCGTTGATTCATCCTTTGGTGTAGTTCTTCGCCGTCTTGCACCATCCTTCGGCATCGTCGTGCTTTGGGTCATTGGGCGATATAGTACTGCTTCGCGGAACTGCTCGGCTATGCGCCGACTGCTCCCTTGTTCCACTGACTTGATCCTTTCCTTTAAGCTCAGCACACTGGAACAAAAGGAGGAGTGAGACCCTTTGGCGATTCGCCAAGTGGACTCGGCGATCCTCAGGCCTTTATTTTCTCGTTCTTTTCAGCCTTTTCGTTCCTTTTTGCGAAGTAGTGTCCATGCTTTCCTTCAATATTCGAATACCTGAAATGTAAGGGTTTTCATTAGATATTGAGATAAAATAAGCATTTGAGGATACAATTTCTATTAAAACATAGCCCTAAAGGAGTCCAATTTGTGGACTCATCAACACCCCCAACTTAAACGTTTGCTTGTCTCAAGCAAACTCGAGTTCAGCTGATCACAAAGGGTGTCTCAAATAGTGCTACACAAAACTCAATCATGAGTGTACCCAACAAGACTCAAGTTACTCATGCAAAGATCAATTGTGTACTCAAAGATTCAAGTTGTGACACACAATTACCAAAGATTCTCATGCTCGCAATACTTGCTATTTGTGCAAGTTCAAGCTTAACAAAAAGTATCTAAATGCCCTCACATAGAATGATTTCATATTCACACAAAGAGGTTAATCAATTCAAGATCAGGAATCATATGCAACGCTCACACTCAAAAAGAGGAACACAATGCATGTTTTCACCCACAGGTTTGCCCTTATTTTCTAATCGACTTTCAATTTGGCTTACTCAAGATCAAAAAGGCTCAGTGACTTCTTCATCCTTATGAGATGTGGTGTTCTCAAAACGTCTTTTTCCTTTCCCTTATTCCTTTTTCTTCTAGTGCTTCTAAGTCGTCCTTTTATTCACTCTCTGTGTATTGCTTGGAAACCCAATTCCTTTTGCACTTTTTATTCCACAATTTTTTTTTAATTTTTTTTGAAGGGTTTCCATTTTGTCTTGCAATACCATGGGTTAAGGGATACTTTTCTTGCACTTCTTGACTTCTCCTTTTCCTTTTCACCACACCCCCAACTTAGGCATTTGGCCTGAGTTGGCTATTCACTAAACCACAAATCCAGAGGATTATAGGTAGTGGGTCAAGTAAGGTCTAGGGTCCATCAAGGTTCTTCCAAAGAAAGGTAAGGCTCAAGGGGTGTTCAAAAGAGTTTCACAAGCGCACGGGTAGGCCACAAAAGAGGTATATGTCAAATTTGGCTCACACTCTTTAAAGTTGCCTAAGATCATTTCAAGAGCACACTTTTCTAAATCAATCAGACTAACGGGGAAAATTCTGGGTTTTTTCATACATGGTTCAAAGTAAGCTAATCACACAAGGCATCGACATTTAAGTCAAACAAGACTATACACTTTCGCTAGTGTGCAATGGTCATTACAAGAGAATCAATTCGATAAATGGCTAATCACAAACGAGATGCAAAGAGTTAACATATTATCTATGCAACTTCATTTGGTCTCGTCGTAGCCGTGCATTCATGTTCGTTCGATTGATAGCACTATTCAAGTCATCAGTATTGATCGGGACTGAGAATTAAATTTTACAAAAGAACAGCCACTTTCAACACATGAGATGTGGCAAAAAAAATTTGAAAACTGAAATTTTTTCGAAAGGGTTAAAATCATTTTACAATTTAAAATAAAAGGAGCCATAAGCTTAAACATCCACAGAAATTATATAAAACACAATTTTAAAGCAGAACAACCCAAATATATACAAAATACGAATCACAAGTAGAACACAAAAGGTGAGCCTCGCCCCACCACAAATAAAAGCAATTTGTCCTCAAATGCAATTAACACAGAATCTGAAAGGCAAGATAAAGAAAGAAAAAGAGGGAGGTAGAGACGGGATCCTATCTAAATACTCGCTCCATCTGTCTAGGCATAAATGCCCAGGGTTACGCTCAAGGTTTGGGAATCAAGAACCGGGGTTATTTCTGATGCATCGACCCTGTTAGGTCCATTAGGAGTGACTTCCTGCAAATTTTCCCAATAGGCATGTACAACGGCATAGAACTCCTAAGCCCATGAGGGTTCTTTATGGCTTCTTGGAATTTTTGAAATAGGTATCCGATCAGAAGATGCATAGACTTCCCTGGCTCTCTTGTCCCTTCCCTTATCTTTCTTTCCACCAGACGTGTGCGGTGTAGTAGCCTTGCATTTTGATGTAGTGGCCTCCTTATTCATCGTCTTCCTATCAGCCTTGGGCTGGTACAATTCTCTCAGCAGCTTTTGGCTTCGCCATATCTGTAAATCCTCAAGAAGAATCTAAGAGATTTTCTCAAAAGGTCTGGTGAGTCAGCCAAAAGTTGAAATGCATGCAAAATCAAAGGGGGCAGAAAAAGGGCAATCAAGGATACTTTCGACGAGTCGCCGAGTACTTCTGGTGACCTCAGACTTCTCACCAAAAGTTACAGCTTTATACATCAACTTATACAAGAAATTAAAGTGAGATGAGAGCATTTGGCAAACCACCGAGTAGTTCGGCGGACTAGACCTAGCTCGCCAATCAGCCTAATGCACCTATTCTCAACCCACCTTCTCGAATTCAACCCCCTAAATCCCAAAAATAAAGTCAGCCCATGCACTAGTGAGATTTAGCTCAGATCCATAACATCCAAGCACAATCCCACGAAATATACTTCTGCTAAAAGCACAAATAGACGGGGTCTCGACACTTATAAACAAATTGGGCCATATTTAGAGATCAATATAGGCATGCATAAGAACAAGATACAGATATTTCAAATGAGTACAAATTCTGTAAAATAATTTCGAGTGTCAGGCAACCAACCTTTGATGCTGATAAACGGTAAGACTAAAATGCAAAGCAACAAAGAAATCCGACTCCGAGCACAAATCAATGAACCAATATATGCTAGCAGTGCAAGAAATATAAAACTAGAGTGCAGGTGTGGGTTTTGAACAGATAAAAAGTAAGGGAAAGTGAATGAAGTTGAAACTTTTAAACCTTAGGCTTGTAAAAACTGTCCAGTTCTTGCCCACTCGGAGATATTAGTCAAGTTCACCTACTCACTCGGTGACACGCCGACTGTTTTGTTTCTCCGCCAAAATTTACAGAACTTCTGGTTTACGGGGGGTCCAAACAGTGATTTCCATCGTGATCGCCGACATTGTCGGCGATTCGCCAATAATTTCTAAAGCTTGCCGAGTTTTATAGACTCTAGTATTGATAATGTCTAGAGTCAAACAACGGATAAGATCGGATTTGCCGACCCCTTCGGCGACTCACCGATTGGTTTTATTACTCATATGCACTTTTCGTTCACTCTCCACACCTCTATCTTCACAATCAACACACCATTATTTTATCAAAGAAAAAGAAAGCAATAAATGGTTTTGGATTGCCTCCCAAACAGCTCCTTAGTTAACATCGTGGCACAACGCGGGTTAACACCTAAACTTAACTTTTGGGGTTAGCCAAAACATCATTTGGCAAACCCCTACTTTGTGCCTGATGGAGATGAGGCATTACATGAACCAAGAGAGTTTCAATTAGCTGGATAGATCTAGAGTGAGAACCGCTCATCTGATTTAGCACTTCTATATTTTCCCTAATCTTCTCTAGCACTCTATCTTGATCATTTAGCTTATGGAGAATGGTTAATAGTATGTCCTTGATACGCTTATTTTCAATGTCCACAGGTCTTCCCTACTCGGTAAGTGGTATGCATTTGCTCTTCTCCTTGGACATCACCTCCAGTTCCTCGACATTTTTGGTCATCGCAAAATGTTCAATTGCTGGTCCTTTTCAATATCCTTGTTGGTTTTAGCCACGAGGTCAAGGATTGTGGCTGCGGTTTCATAGGAGTATCTCCCAAGGCCACCTCGGATAAGTTGATCGATTAATCCTCTATTTTTGGGATTTAGACCCCTATAGAAACAGTCCAGTAGAACTAGATTGGGGAACTCATGAGTAGGGTATTGTATCAATAGTGTTTTAAACCTCAACCACGACTCATGAAAAAGTTCTCCTTCTAGATTCTTGAAGGTCAGGTGGCTATCTCTGAACCTTAGCACTTCTACTGGGAGGTGCTCCATTGGTTTACCATTTCTATCATGTATACTCATGATCCTGTTTCAACACACAAACAAGCTAGACAAAACTAAAAATTAAGTAGGTATCACTATAACTAACAAGAACAAAATTCAACTTAACTAAAAATTCTCAAATAATACCATTCGAGGACAGCGTCGCCATTTTGATGTTTGCTTAATCGATGACACAACTTCCGATGCAAGTGTCTACGATCGTGCAATAATATATTAACCCAACCAAGGGTTAGGGTCGAGTCCCAAGGGAGTCGTTTCGAGAATTAATAGAAAAATAAAATTATTTCTAACTAGTCATAGCTAAAGACATTAACGACTAAAAAACATTGTAAATTAAAGGGGGTGACACAAAAGTGTCAAATATCAAATGGGGGTTTTGTCACAAGTATAGCTAAAACAGTAAAAATGACAGAGAAATCTATGAATAAGAGGAGATTCTTAGAGTGTGACCACAATATATATTGATTTAAATCGTTGGGTAAATGCTTTCGGTAGGAAATTTGCAAGATAATAGTGACTAGGCTAAGCTTTAGATGGAAATAAGTTCCCTCTCGGGCAACTTACCCCATTTCAAATAGGTTCCTCGCGGACACCCATTTGTCGCATGAAGGCCAACCTACGCCTTACCCCACTCACTCTCTCGAACTGAGTGTTAGGATATGGGACTAGGGCTCACCCTCTGGGGATGAACCTCATGTCGACCCACTCCTTAGGCCATCAGTCTAGCGGTCTTGGTTTCACGACCTCTCTCTCGAGCAGGCCAAAAATACATGGGTGGTTTTGTATTTGCAACTACAAACCCATTAAATTAAACCACAACCACTAGGTGAAATCACCATTAAAATACATCTAATCTATCAGCAAGCAAAACCCGACAATAATCTCAACACATATTTGCTAAATCACACCCCAAGAATGGGGTTTTTAGCCAAACGTCAAGAGATAGAAATTTATACCTAAATGAGCTTGCATTCAAATGAGTATGAAGAATTAAGTCTTGTTACAAGCCAAGAATTAAGAATCCGAGAGACCCAAGTCCAAATCTTTGGAGATGAAATCCTCTTCTTCTTCAAGTTTCAAAACCCTCTCAAACTCAGATAAAAAGTACTAAAATTATATTAATTGTTTCACACTGAAAATATTATGATACTAAAATTTGGTACTACGCTATAACTCTCAACGAGTATTTATAGTTTTCAAAAATCTGTGTTGCGACGGATCATTCGACGACATTAGTCAAAATCGCCGACCAACTCGATGATTCATCCTTTGGTGTAGTTCTTCGCCGTCTTGCACCATCCTTCGGCATCGTCGTGATCTGGGTCATTGGGCGATATAGTACTGCTTCGTGGAACTGCTCGGCGATGCGCCGACTGCTCCCTTGTTTTGCTGACTTGATCATTTCCTTCAGGCTCAGCACACTGGAACAAAAGGCGAAATGAGACCCTTCGGCGATTCACCATGTGCACTCGGCGATCCTCAGGCCTTTATTATCTCGTTCTTTTCAGCCTTTTCGTTCCTTTTTGCGAAGTAGTGTCCTTGCTTTCCTTCAATCTTCGAATACCTGAAACTTAAGGGTTTTTATCAGATATTGAGATAAAATAAGCATTTGAGGACACAATTGCTATTGAAATATAGCCCTAAATGAGTCTAATCTGTGGACTCATCAACTTCTAAATTAGAGTTCGGGGTTTGGAAAACCAACCTTCAAGTCGAATGAATAATTTGATATGCTAGGCGACACTATAATCCAAATCCGAGCACAAGATCAAGAACAAAAAATGACTAAAAATGGAAATATAGAAAGTCTAGAGTGTGGGTGAGAGTGTACGAGGCTAGAAAAAAGAGAATGTGAAACATTTTTGAAAATTTAAACTGTTTGGCCTTTTAAAATCTTTCAGTTCGCGGCCCTTTCGGCGATATTAGTCAACCACGCCGAACCACTCAGCGATACGCCGAGTGACAACTTACCTCACTGAGTTTTACAGGACCTCCAGTTAACTTGGAGGTCCAAACGGTGGACAAAATTGGGCTCGCTGACCTTTTTGGCGAGTCACCGATTCAGCCATTGACCCGTCGAGTTTTATAGACTTCCACCTCTGAAATTTGTGGGTCTAACGGTGATCCATGTGGGGCTCGCCGACCTCTTCGACGAGTCACTGACTAGACTTTTGGCTCGCCAACCTGCATTTCTCAAACACATTCCACTTTTCAACCTGCAAAATCAACACCTATTATTAAAAATCAAACTTAAAGCATTAAAAACTTGGGTTGCCTCCCAAGAAGTGCCTTAGTTAACGTCGTGGCATGATGCAAATACTTATTCAAGTTTCATTCTATGGGTTTGCCATAGTATCACTAGGCAACACCCCTTATTGTCTTGGTTTTAAGTGAGACGAAATCTGACCCATTTGGGTCTCCAACTGCTTGATAGAGACGGAATCATCGTCTGGTTGAGAATCGATACATCTTCTTTCATTTCCTTCAAAACTTTATCGGACCCTTTAACCTTATTAAGAATGCGTGAGAGCATGACCTCCGTACGGCCACCCTCAGAATTTTTGGGCTTTTGAAGCTCATAGGGAGGCACATATCTATCTTTCTCCCTTTCTCTTTCCTTCCAAGAGGCGTTACGATCACGCCACTCATTGTTACGGTCTCTCCAACCCTCATCTCTATTCCAACCTTGGTTACCACTTGGCCTAGGGTAGTTTGCACGATAACTTCCTCATTGGTTGGCTAGGAAGTTCACTTCCTCATTGTACAACGCTTCAAATTTGGCCTCATCGGGGTTTACACCACCAACACCGACAACATTAATGTTTCTGGTACCAACACCCATGACATTCTTGGCCAAGATGTCCAGTTGGGTCATCATCTTTGCCATGTTTTGGTCTCTCTCTTGATCTGTTTCAATCTATTCCTTCGTCAATTTATAAGTAAGAGGAGAGACTTGATATTCGCGGGTGTACCATGCCTGGTTAATCTTGGTTATGCAATTGAGAAGTTGGAATGCTATCGCATACGGCTGTAGCATTAAACCTCCCGAAGAAAGTTGATTATCCACTCCCATGTTCACCGAATCGAGGCTTCGGTAGAAGTATTACAGTAGTACATTATCGGGCAATCTATGAGTTGGCCATTGCAGCACCATCTTTTTAAACCTCAGTCAAGTCTCGAAAGAGGGAAAATCGCACTTGGAATGCAGTAATAAGCTCATCCCACTAAGTGATAGAATCTCTTGGCAACTCAGCCAACCACTTGCATGCTCTCCCATTAGAGAAAATGGGAACAACCTCAGTCGGACCGATTCTTGAGATATGTTCTTAAAGGAGAACGGTCTACAAACATCAAAAAAATTCCTGATGTGCTCATGGGGATCCTCATGAGCCAGTCCACCAAACAAACCCTTCGGTTGTAGGAGCTGAAGCATAGTGCTTGTAATGTGGAAAACAACGTTTCCTTCAGCTGGAGGCAAATGAATGGCACCAACACCACCCACTAGATTCGGGTCATTGACATCGTTAAGGTTCCCAATGTCATCTTGGTGGCCCACTTGGCTACCATTACTTCGGTTGATGCTCATTTCCTCCTCTGTTTCAACACAAGCAACACAAATCCAACAACACAAGCAACACAAATCCAAGAGTAAAGTAAGTAGATTCAATTATGGCTAAAAAGCACAAAATTCAACTTCACCAAAAGAATTTCAAACAGTACCACTCCCCGACAGCGGCGCCATTTTGATCTAACGTTTCAAGCACACTTATTCCAATTCTAAGTATCAACGAGTGTAAATCAGTATAAAACCTAACTAACTGAGTTGGGATCGAATCCCACAGGAAGCGGTACGTGTTAACAATTCAATTAAGAAGTATGAATGTGGTCTAATTAGCCATAGGAATAAAGATTATCGGAAAAAGGCATATCAAATTAAAGGGGTGACATGAATTTCAAATGGGGGATTTGGTTGTAATTATCAACTACAAATAGTCACAAACGATTTGAAATAACAATAGAGAGATAGATTCTCGGGATGTGATCGATTATAGGCAAATATATATATATATATATATATAGGTAATTGAAACTACTAGTAAACAGCTGAAAATCCATGAGTAGGCTAGACTATAAGGGCAGTAGCTTTCTCTCGAACAACTACCCCGAATCATATGATTTCTTTCGAACATCAACAAGCACGACAACGAAGAACACCCCACACCTTAATTCATCCACTCTTTCGAGCTAGATGGGTAGGATTGGGTTTAGGATTCACTCTCTCGAGCTAAACCTCGCTCAACCCAACACCCACAAATCATCAATCAATAATCTTAGTTCTAAAACCTTTCTCTCGAACAAGCCAAGAACACAAAATTAGAACTGCATTTGCAATTACAATTCATAAATTAAACCTTAATTAATTATTGAACTCACTTTTAAACAACATTTAAACTAGTAATTAACAATACCCATAAACTAATTCAACCCATAACCACATGATCACACCCCAAGAATTGGGGTTTTAGCCTAACATCATAAAAAGGTAAAAATCATTACCGAATTGATTAGCCATCAACTAGGTAAGAGAAATTTAATCTTTACAATGCTCAATTTGAAGAAAATTTGAAATCCACTACCAAAATCTCTAAATTGAATCTCTAATGTTCTTCAAAACTAAGAAAAACTTCAGAGAAAACTTCTCAAAAATGTTTCAATGGAAGATAGATATCAAAAGATGCCAAAAAGCTACTAAGCTAAATGTTCAAAATTTAATTTATAGTCGCCAAAAAAATAAGCTATGAAAGGACATTCGGCGACGTAAGTCGGGCTCGCCGAACCACTCGGCGAGCCTCCATTTGACCCCTTCCATCGCCTTTTCGCCTTATCATTCAGCATCCTCAAGGTCTGTAACTTTTGGAGATCTATATTGGCTTTGCGGAACTACTCGGCGATCCGCCGATGCTTCTTTTCATCGCCAACTTGGTTCTTTCCTTCAAGGCTTGGCACACTGGAACTTTAGGCGATCAGATAGCCACTCGGCAATTCGCCAAATGCCCTTGGCAATCACCAGGCTTGCCTTTCTTCATTTCTTTAGTTTATTTTGTTCTTTCTTGCATGTTAGTGTCCTTGCTTTGTTCCTCAATCCATGTACCTGAAAATCAAGGATTTATCATCAGTTTATGGCACAAATTAAGCATTTGAGGAAACTAAATCTATCTAAATAAAGTCCTAAATGAGTCCAAATTCAAAACTCATCACGTTCCAAAACACTAACAGTTTTGGTGTGGGTTCCATGAGAGGGCCACTGTGATTATTACATTCATGTCTACTTGTCATTGATATTGGGTATGTTGCTCCTGAAATGATAATTGATTTATGTATTATGTATATGTGTGTTTATTGTGTTGTAATTGCTTGCCTATGTTTCGTTTACTAGAGTAGCCGCGTGATCCTACCAGTACACTGTGGTTTGTGTAATAATACTGCATTTGCTCGTTCTTTGTTCAGTATAGGGCATCTTTAGGCGGCTACTAATAGACCTCAGCTAGGGAATCATCGATCGAAGATTGAATTTGAGGGTGAGCTAGTTCTTTCAGGCTGCCGTGGATCCTTCCTTGTTTAGTCCATTCTTTTTGGACTCAGACTGTTTAGTTAGACTTTTGCTTATGTGAGTTTCGGGGTTGCACCCCTTTTCTTAGACTTGATGGTTAACAGAGTTTTAGTACAATGACTTTTAGTTCTAGGGGTTAAATTTTCGCGATAGTTGTTTGTTGGACCTTCGAAGTTTATGGAAACTCCATATTTATTTAGTCATTTAAACCTACTTCCGTATCTTTAAATGCTTAGTTTTTTGGTAAATTACGTAGTCGGGTTGTAGTAATGGTTCTCCCACCGGAAGGTTATTGTGGGTGCCAATCACGACGGTCTGGGTCGTGACATCACCATGATTTGTATTTGTCAGAAAATCACACTTCATTCTTTCTTTAAATGTCCAGGTAAATATACCAATGTTATGTTGAAAATTTATAAAGTAAAACATAAATATAAGTGATAATTTATAAATCTTATGATATATAATTTGCATAAACTTTCTTTTCTTTATAATACTAGAAAGCAATATCCCGTGCCAACACGAGCCCAATATTTTTAAGTATTATTCCTTTTTTTTTTGTTAAGTTTGTTTTTACGTGAAATTGGAGAAATGAAATTTGATGAATCTAAGGGTGTGTTCGTTATGTAAAAATTTATTTTTTCTATAGTTGATCAGTTTAAATATTTGCAATATATCTAGAAAATATTTTTTTCCTTTAAAATGAGGAAATGATTTCTATAATAGACGTATGAAAAAAAAGTTACACATGATATTCTACATTGATAATGTCTTCCTTAGTTTTCAACCACACCTCATCTTTACCCCATAATACGGAGCTCCCTACCCCCCCCCCCCTCCATCTTCATCCCCTCCACCACACACATCCCTACCATCTATCTTCACCTCTTATAATATTTGTCTAAGTTATATAAAAATACTTTTAGGATAATATTTTTTGCTAACCTATCAAAAATAAGAATATAAGTAAGAAACATATTTATTTTCCTAGAAATCATTCCTAAAAACAATATTTTTAATCTTAACAAACACATCCTAAGTGATTATTAATCACATACTCATAGTATTGCATACTAAAAATTGAGTACGCTCTCGATCCGTGAATAGATGATGATTGTCAAATAATAAATTATTATACTCATGAAAATATTATACCATTGGATACTTAAAGCGACATTTTATACACATATAGAGTATTACTATTTATATATTAGCGAAAGATTATTCATTTTTTCAATAGTCATCAATGTTCTTATTTATTTATTTTACCAAAAACATATTACGAAATAATTTTAATAATTATATTTTAAAATTTTAAATTTTAAATAAAAATATTTTTGTTTACTATTTTTTTCTAAATTATTATTACTTTATATAATTGTTTAATAATAGAATAATATTAAAAACAAATAAAAAATCTTTATTAATTTGTTATTAAACAAGTAAAAAGGAAAAATGGTCAATCAGTAAAGTGAAAAGGAAGAAAGAGTATATGTCGTGTGTTTATAAATAAAATTTTATTATTTAATTATGATTAACTAATATACATATTACTTCAATAAATTATTTAATTATAATTTATGTCCACTCTCACTTTTAATAATCCTTCATCAAATTCAACTGAAAAATATATGAATTTAATTAAAGTAGGGTAATTTGCACACTTTAAAGTATTAATTTTTTTAAAACAAATAATTGTCTTTCACCAAATTAAAATGAAAATGGAAAATATATGGGGAAATTAGAGCACAATTGACAAGTGTTATGTCAATGTGTCAGTTTGGAAAGTTTAATGGCCCCACAATACCCAATGACATTTCACCTTAGGGAATCATTGTAATTTAAGAGAAAAATGTGACTTCTTTTTAGAGTTATTGATAAGGTCTAAATAAATAAACATGAAGGATAACTCTTTAAAACAGGCAAATCTTGCAAAGTGTTTTAAAGATCATAATACCCTCAAAAAAAAATGAAATGACTTAAAACTAACATGTTGAAACTCCTCCTTCTAATAATACTAGATAGGCATGGCCCGTGCTAGCACGGGCCCAACACTTAACATTTCATGTTGTGATTGCTTTGCATATGAAAAACATACAATTAAAACTGCATAAGCTTATATGATTGGTATAATTGACGCGAGTGGAAATCATATATGTGAAATGTTAGGGAAAGACATACAAATCTTTTTTAAAAATTAATGCACAAGTGGTACAAGCCAAATAGTAGTGTCTTGTTGTGCTTCCCAGCAACTTTTACTACATATGTCTTCCAAATTCCTCGAGCTTCTTAGCTAGATCAACTCAGACTTCTCTCTAGAAAGCTGGTACATCAGTCTTTTTTGTACAATCCAACGACGCTGTATAAAAGCCATACAACATAACATAGCAAACCAACTTTCACAGTCAATTGCTTATCTCTTCGCTCATTTAATTGTGTGCATGACTTCAGTGAATGTAGATTTGGTG
>JAJOOH010010501.1:0-12809 GCA_029582605.1 Solanum gracilifrons | reverse complement strand
AGTAAAGATATGGTCAAAGTTTCATATGTAAGGATATCAATTGGTGGTTAGTTAACCAAAAATCGAAGCAAATAAGCTAACCTTGTGTCAACGAACTATAGGGGGACGAATCCATTATCCTCTTTGAGTCGATTATTATGTGTTTATAGATGGGGGTATGAGACAAAAAGGGGTCAAGTCCCAGGCTATAAATGGTGAGAGTAATAAGAGTATGGTCCCCATTTAGCTGTAAAAAAAATGTTGGTCCTATAATTTTTCTACTTTAATGTTTTGATAGACCCTCCTGGCCTCTTCTCCTACCCCTAACAAGAAGGACCCAACGTGGCCATAAAAGAAATAAAACAATTAATTGTTCTCTTGTTAGCGTGGAACACCAAACGAAACGGACCTTTTCTGCATATTTACCTAAATTAACTACGATTTTTTGGGGGGGTTGACCGTTTAGTTGTGGGTAGAGAAAGATCTATAATTTTAAATTAGTGGATACAAAGTAGCATTACAACATAATATTTCTTCATTTCAACTATTATAGCGTCTAATCAAATTACTTAAACGGTAATAGCAAGAACTGATCCCTAACATATTACAAATGAATAACACATTAAATAAGTTAGAGTTTGATCATAGATTTTTTTGAATCAGATTTAGTTTCAAATACTCCTATCTGTTTAATCAAAGTCTTTAAATATTTCACGTTTCCAAAAACAGCTCAAACTAGATTTTGAGTTTTTGAGACTATCACTTCTGAATCTTCATATTATTTTCAAGTAAAATACATATTCAAATATAACTTTTTTAACTCAAATTTTCTAATTACAATTTTTAACTTTAAAAATCTATGATCAAACGAGAGCAAAGTTTAAGTTGGGGAAGGACTTTGACTTGAGACGCACAAGGGTATGAAAACTATTCTTATATGGCAGCAAGTTGTTTATAGTTTTGACATTCTTTTGTCAACGTATGTATGTACGAAATAGTTGTGCAAACATGGAGGTGAATTCTCCCATATTAGGTTATAGATCAATTATTTTTGTCCCAAAGTCCTTATCATTAATTAATTAAGATTTCAAACTAGGATTCTTTGACGTGCCCTGTCATGCACACATATTTTATCCTATCTTACTAGGTAATGACATGTACGTGTTTTAAGATTTTACTCTTCCTATTATTTATATTTATACAAGGAAATTCATTGACCACCAAACTTCTTCAAGATATTATGTCATCCCATATGTGTAATATAATTTCTCATGTTTGATGAGAGTCTCTACTAAATCCGAATCACACAATGTAAGGTTCATTATAGGATGATGCTCTCAACATGATTTTCTTTTTCATATCCTAGACTCGAACTCAAGACGTCTAGTTAAAGATGAAGCAATCCGGCGGTGGCTCCACAACCATGTTCGTTGATATATACTTCTTTGACTATTCACCTTAATTAGGAGAACAATTTAAACACTTGTACCTACGCCGTTTGCCTCAATTGCTCTCTTCAACTATTTTACCAAAGAAAAGAAAACTTGCAAATATTTTATCTAAAATTATATTCTATAAAAATTAAATTTGATACTCAAATCTTTCTCTAGTCTCATGTTACTCCTATTGAACTTTTAGATTAAATGGAGTTGTTATAATATGATCAACAGCTCAAATGGAGCGACATGAATATTGATAATTCGTCATACAACAAACACAACTTGCTTCGAATTGAGACATAATTATAGCTATTATTAATTGTTGTTGTGAGTCGTTTTTATTAAAATTAAAATATTATAGAATTCATGGTAAATGCTTGAAGTTTCTATCCTATTTTTAACAAATGTATAATTGCATACAAGTAAAAAAAATAAAAGTTAGCAGTCTGATACACTAAGCTCCTGCTATGCACATGATTTAGGAAAAGATCATATCACAAGAGTCTATTGTATGCAGCCTTATCCTAAAAATTTATGGAAAATTATTTTCACAACTCGAATTCGTGATCTATGATTAAAATTACAAGACAAGTCATGTTTCCAAGAAAACATATTGGAATATTTCCTAACATGAATATTGCTTTTTTAGTTGGTACATTAGCTCATATACTTGTGTGAAAAAGGGCAAAAAGAGACGAGAACAAAAGAAAAAAACAGTTGATCAAACAAAAATAAAGCAAGGGGGGCAACAAGAAGATGCTTTAAGAAAGATTAATACTTGTAGTAGTAGAAGAAGAATATTATTTTCAGGTAAATTTTGAGGTCACTTGTTTCATGATTTAGAGAAATAAAGAACATAAATATAGTTGATCCAATCCAACAAAATAAAAAGTAGCAACTTTTCCCGATATTGTCTTTAGTACTAATTCTACTAAATATATTTACTTGTCATGCACGCAGTCAAAGAATCTCTTTCAAAATAAAAATTAATGTGTGGATAAATTAAAGGACTCAAATATGCAGCCAAATCTAAAGCAAACATTCGTCCACCAACTTTTTCTTTGTCAAAAAATAATTAATTAAAAATCTGATCTTTTGAATTTTAGGTATTTTTTTCCTCTTTTCTAAATTTTTATTTAGGGGCTAGATAGATTGAATAGAAGACTTTTTAGTGTTGATACACAAGATAAGCATGTCATCTTCCTATTGATCAGGTGAATCGAAGTTATCTTCCGGTTGATTTATTCACATAGTCAAGTGCAAAGAATCAATAGAATCATGCAATGTTTCATGTTGGTCTCTTTGTGTGTGTCATGACTAATGATTATATTGTGCGTTGATTTGTTACTTTGGGGCAAACTTGTATATATGTTAACTTCATAAGTCAATTATTAACATTAAAGACGTTCAAGAATTTGAAACTCAAAGTTCAAATTTTGAATTTGCTTTTGTCAACCGCTAGCCCACACCCAAGGGTGCTATGTGGGGTTATAATGATATTGTTAGTTAATTTGTTGTTTATAGAAGTTTCTTTAAAAGGACAAGTGTTAATTTGAGGTTGGTAGAGGTAAATTAGCTAGAAATTGTACGTGTATTGGATTAAGTCAACCTTAATCTCCCTAAAGTAAAATAGTCATCCAACATATTGCGTCTTGTCTATGCACGGTGACACCAATATTAGGTGGGAAAAAAAGAGAAAAAAAAAGTATAGTGACCCCAAATATTTTCAAGAAATATGCTGAAAAGTATGTATTATTTGCCAAATGGTTTCTGCTTTGAGTGCCTTCTGGCCTATGATTTTCTTTTGTTGGTTTTGGTAAGACCAACTATGTATGTGTACTTCACCAAATCTTTCATTTCATTGTGATCAGGTGGCTCCATATTTCTCTATAGTTACTTTTGGTCATACAGAAATATATATTTATTTTAAGAGGCTAAGATGAGCTTAAACGTAAACGATATGGACAATGTGAACCTGTCACATAAGTATACTCTTATCAGTAAACTGACTTGTGATTGAGGCATAGTCGTTGTTATTGTATATTTTCTCTAAGTCACATAAGTATACTCTTATCATCATACATGACAATTTGCATAGAGGCCAAGAGATGTTAAAACTTAAGTCCAAGTCCCACCAGAGGATTTTCTAATTGATGATAAACAGAACATTTAGATGTATAGTATTCTGAAATTCACTAGCATGACTATAGGGATCATAAGAGAAAAGGCAATTACTACATATGTAGGGACTTCAACTGGTATTGATTTGAACTTCTTTGCTCAATGTTCAAAGCTTGGATTTATATCTTTATCACAACATGGCAATAGAAATTATGTTAAGGTCATATGTGTTGCGTGCAGTGTAATGGATGTATAAAACACATGCACAAACTGTTACACATATTCATGTTCCCTCTTTGCTGGCTGTGGTTAGGTTGATGTCAATAACAAGCAAGTTCCTGGTCATGAGAAATTTAAAAATGAATCATGAATGGATGCTCAAGGTTGATTCAGCAAAATGAGAGACAAAATTTTAGTTGAGTAGAGATATATAGTAATATCAGAGAAGTTTGAGAAGGAATTCTTGAAAGAAGATAACACAGAGCAGAACCAAAATCCCAATTTTGTTCGATAAAAGACCTTTGTCTCTATGTGCTCTGCTGCAAGGGAAGCTGGTTCCACTATAGCATCCTTTCTTCTGCTTAATCCCTTCACCAAGATCATCAAGTACGAATGTGGTGTTTCTCTGGCTACTACTAAACAAAATGCACCATAAGTAAGGTCCTTTGTGCTTGTGAGCTTTGATAATCCCCACTCCAACTTCAGTATAAGTTTTGTTCCTCAAAAGAGAAAGAGTTCTTTTGTCATGAACAAGTACATTTGAGAAGGCTTCCAATGGCTCGAGATACTTTGGTTGACAGCCGAGAATGTGACCAGATATGGTCCCAAAAGTGGGTAGCTCAACGCCACAGTTTGGAGCAAAAATTTCGGTGAAGTCATCTTCAGAAGGGTGACAATTTACACTGTTGTTTGAACTGCAGTTCCCCATGCATTCCTCTGCATATTGCAAGGCTATGCACCCAAGTCCAGGACTGTTGCTAAGTTGAGGAAGCTTTTGACCAGTTCTGTTCTTGTTAATGATATCAACAAGATCATTTGCAGAATTTCCTGTAGCACTCAGCACAGCAAACAATGAGGGTACTAAATTCAATTGTTCCTTTAAATTCATCAATTGCAAAACAATGCTATTTCGAAGTTCGAAGACAATATACTTAAGCTAGAAAACTTTGCTCAACTCCCTGCTAATTTAGTTCTGTAGGTCATAGACGTTCCTCCGAAACTTAAGCTTCTAGAACCTGATCACTCAATGCTATATATAGTAATTAATCCCCCCAGCTCTCAAGACCCATCGAGAGGTGTCAGATCTACAAGTTGACACTTGACCCTTTTTATGTCATTTGTTTCTAAAAATATTCATGTTGTATTCCTTCATCTATCCAAAGAGGCAATGTGGTTGTAGTATCCCTTGTTTTTAACTAATATCAGATGATAAGTTCTTACAGCCACCAATACCCTCCAAGCTTAAACTTCAGACACTGGCCAAGTCTATTCTTCTTCATTTTCCTCTTTACAACTCTTCCTTTAGAATACGACTTCTCTAAATATCGATTTCATAGCCCTTATGTATCTTGTTCATTCCTTAGAGGAATTGCAAATTTGGCTCCTTACTCGTAAACTTGGGTATTGCATTAGTGATCTTGGTCTAAAACTGAACTTGTAAATTCTTCCTTTAGCTTCTTTTCTTCTCCACTTTTTAAATAAATGGGTATTTCAGCTTCATAATACTAGGATCACTTAAAATTCCAGCTAAGAACATGAGGGAAGACAAACAAAAGGACAGAAGAGGATGAACCGTCTAAATGATGGAGGACTCAGGAAGTAAACAAAGGACTCTCCAGCATGAATGTAAGAGTGGACTAACAATCTAACTAACTAGCTCTTCTACCAGCTTACATTTTCATCAGTTATTTCAAATTGTTACAATGTAAAGAATTAGACATATTGAGTGGCTTTTAGGACATGGGTACTAAAAACCTAAGTACACCCTCTATTATTCAAATCCATTTCATTTGCTCAACATTCCTCCTCGAGTGTTCTTAAGGATCTCAGAGTATGTTAGACAAGCCATAAAAAAAGAAGATTAAAGCCAGGTATTCACAGTCAGAAAATTTGAGAATGCTGAATATAATAAATAAGATTGTGGAAGGAACAAAGACATAGTGCATCAAAGCCGGGCGGATTGTGTCCTTGATTTAATCAAATGAACGTGGTCGATTCACAAAAAGGAAGCTCGATAAGCATCAGGTAGCCTGTGACTCCATATGGGAGAAGGGGACAGAACCGTATTGTCTGAGTGAGTGGGCCAGTGCCTACCAAGTAAAAGTTTCTTGAAGAACACTAAAGTAATCCAAAAATCATATATAGTAAGCAAACTGTAGTAAGTGCTAAATGAAGCCAGGACTGTGACACAATTCTGTTCTGAGGGAGGGCAAGGGCAACTTCGTGCTACTAATTTCATAGTTAAGAATTTTTATTTTTCTAAAGAAAATTACACTTAGCATATCCTTCCAACTTTCTTCTTCTTAATATGTTTAATTCATGAGCAATTTGAATCAGCCCCAAATTTTAAACAATCTGGTTCCACCTGTGGTTACAAGTTAAGACCTATATGGGTTCAATGGGAACAAGTGGATATTGGTATCCATTACATCCAGTCCACAAACCTAAATATAGACTTGGCTTCATATATTACTATATCAACACTAGGAAACTAGAGTACTAGTTTAAGCTTCATCTTCTTTCTATGGACATGGATTCTTACAACACCAAAGACCTTTCTTACTACAAGAAAGCAAGTATTATAAATATGGAAATTTGTCTAGTAAAGCTAAAACATTAACTGAGATCAACTAGTCAAAACCCAACTGGAAATTAGTATAGTAATGCTAAAACATCAACTAAAATCAACAAAAGCAAAACCTTGAATCTAGAGCCTAACTGCAATGCCACACCCCTTCCTCCCTCCACATATAGTCCCTTTTTCAGCAATATATCATTTTTCATCAAAATCCCCTCACTGTAAAAACAAAAAAAAACAGTTCTCACAAGGACTGACTAATTAGCCATTTTAGACTATGAAGATAACTCATCCAAAGATGAGTTTTTTAGAGCATAAACTTTTTAGACAACCAGAATACACTCCAAGTAAAATTGCCAAATGCCAAAAATAGCCAAGAAAATAAAAGGAATGAGAGTTTACCATGGTGCTTGGAGGAAACAAGAACAGCCAGGAGGAGACTCCAAAGAGCAAAATACTGAAAGCAGCAAAGCTTCTTCACCATCATAACAACCCAAAAATGTGAGCTTGAGAAAAAAAGGGGATAAAAAGGAAAAAGGAGGAAACTTTCTGAGATGGGTGTCTGCCAATTACAATGTAGACAGGGTTAGTGTAGTATGGAGAGTGAAAAAAGGGTTCATTCTTGGTGGAAACATAAAAAAGGGATGATTAGCAAGAAAGTGTAGAAATGATTGAGTTTGTTGCAGAGATTAAGGAGAAAGGAAGACAGTGGTGGTCCCAAGTAGCCGTTGTTTGATTTCTGTATTACAGCAAAAGTATGAGAAAATTCATTGTCCCCACCCACCACTCCATCCATAAGAATGTTTGCTAATAGCGATGACTAATTACAAAGTACGAGTTAATAGACACCTTATTATTCTAGTAAGTTAATTTTTAATCTAATTTACTATAGTGAAACAGATGTAAATGAAACTAAATTAAGCTCAACAAGCTAATGAGTGGCCTAAAACAATGTTAATGTTAGTGGCTTGATAAGTTAATTTGAGAGGGAGAGAGAAGTCTAGAGCAATTATGAGTTGAGTTGAGAGAAAAAAAAAGGTCTAATGCAAGTGCACGTTTAATCGAATGTGGATCACCATATTAGAAGTTGACTAATTTTTGCAAGTTTAACCAACTTCAAAAATAACTTTAAATATATATATATATGAGAGTGTCGTTGCAAAAAATTGTACCATCTATAGTTGACAATGCTTGATTTATTAAAGAAAATTTAAACAATCTCAATAAAAATTTTAGTTGTCAAGACAAAAATTCAAATATGTATAGATAAATTTTCAGGTGTTTCTTCAAATTTGTAATGATGTCATTTCTATTTATTTTTTTTCAGGTTTTTTGGCAATACTTATTTAGTTTTAAATTAAATTTTTATATTCACAATTCAAAACTCATTTCTTCAAATTAAGCATTACACCAATTATTATGGATTTGAAAAAATACTACTACTAGTACACTTCAACTAAGGAGGAGGAGGAAGATAGAATATCAATTCATAACACTACCTTTATGCTGTTTAAAGTATATGAATATCAATATTACCATTTAAAAAAATAAACATTTAGTAATGTTGAAAACATGAGATACAAACACTCGAGTAAGGAGTAAAAAGGTAGGTGTGCAAAATATTATTTATTAGGAGTAATAGGGTTTGGAGAAGATGAGATACAAATAATTCACTTGCACTTCATTTCCGCAATTCAAATATGTAATTTATAAATTACACGAAAATAATTCTCAATGCTACTACTCCAAATTTTGTGCAAGTATGGAACAATCTAGAAGAAACAATAATCTTTTGTATGTGTATTTACAATTGTACCCTTCCCCACCCTTTTATTTGCCCTTTTTGGACTGTGTCACCAAACACCTACTACACACACTATTCTCTGCTGCTCCTCTCTCCTTATCCATGGCGTCTACCTTCCTTACATTGGCTAAACCCTTCACTTCTCACTCCACAAATCTTCCTTCTTTCTCTCCTCAAAAACCCATTGGTACATATCTCACAACCCCATCTCCTTCTTCATGATATTTTATGTTTTCTTGTTATTTACTTTTACCCTTTTGGGTTTTGGACAGGTCTGAAAAGAAATTCTTTGAGAATTAATGCCATTTCCAAGAAATGGGAACCCACAAAGGTGACACCTTTATGCTTATTTTAAGTCAAAAGTGAATTACCTAAATTGTTATTTCAAGAAGGAATATGAAGAATGGATATTGATTTTGTTTTGTGATGAATATAGGTTGTGCCGCAAGCTGATAGAGTTTTGATTCGGTTAGAGGAGTTGCCTGAGGTACTTTCACACATGTCTCTTAATGGTTTCTCTTTTTTTCCAATTTACCTAATTGAACTGTACTTTGTATGTGTTGTGCAAAATGGACTTGTAAGCAAGGTTATCCTACAGGATTGTTATATCCCTAACATGGGATTTAATTAATCCCAAATTTTAACTCGGGATTTTTATCCTTATCCCATGTACTAAATGATTATGCACTATCAAGTTAGTTCTATTGAAACCAGTGATTTGAGCACCACAGTTTTCACAACTAGATATGAGGATGTAACTCGAATCTCTGTAGATGCTCAAAAGGGCCTTGATTGTTTTGCAATAGGTATTATCTGAAAAGCTTGTCCTTTCGTTCTCCTTGAGTCTTCCTGGAAATATTTATGTCTGGTTCTAAGGATTTGTACCGTTCGTTAGCGATAGGTTGTCTTTGAGAGAATTTAAACTAGTTTATTGTGTGGATGTACGTACATGTGATGCTTCAGTTGTGATAGAAAAAGAAAAACATGCTAGTACAGTATGTTATATGTATATATCGATTCATCTTGCAATGGTCTCAGGAAGAATGAGTAATTTAATCTTTTACAACCTTTTTTCAAAATGAAGCTTTCTCTACATTTTCAGGCACAATTCATTTGTTCTACTTTTAGGTTTAGTACAACGTACTAGTATTTATTTTCTCTATTAGAGTCCAATGAACATATTTTTGTTTGTCCTCCCCACCTCCTATTCCCCTTAATGATTGTTTCTTGTTTGTAATGATCCTGGAAATCTTATATACTTGGTTCCATAGCTGTGAAGAAATAACTCATTCTTGCTATTGTAGTAAAGAAGTCTGTATGATGGACATTCCCATTGATACAAGTTATTCGACCTACAACAATTATGGGCACATATATGCATTAGCATAGGAAAATTTCGATTTTGCTTCTTGTTATATAAGACTGGCCAGATACACAGCAATATGGATACATTCCTGTAATATTCACTTAAAGAAAGAGTTTGTGTGCAGAAATCTGCTGGTGGAGTATTGCTTCCAAAATCGGCAGTGAAGTTTGAGCGCTATCTTATGGGAGAAGTAAGTTTTAACTTATATGCATATTGTTTAGTCATTTGGACAGATTGGAGATGCTTATGATGGTGTTATATTATATATCGTTTTGATGATTGACTCAGACTAATTTTGTTAATTTTAGGTTCTTTCTGTTGGTTCGGACGTTGCTCAAGTAGAGACGGGGAAGAAGGTAAGCCTATTGAAATTTTTGATTTTATGAATGTCTATCAAAGAGTAAGCTTTTAATTTTAATTTTATCTGTATGCTCCTGGTACTAGTTTCTTTGGAATGAATCGTAAAATCGTAGGGTTTTTGTACGTCTACTTCTAATCCCTGCTTCCTGCCTCCCATCCCTTGGTGGGGAGGGGTCGATGGCTTGTCTTACTGATCCGTTGTGTACTTTCTTCTGAATGAATGATATGGTTCTTTTGCAGGTTCTTTTCTCTGACATCAATGCTTATGAGGTACGTGCTTTAGTTGTAAGCTGATCTATAATTGTGTCTATTGACATGCCTAAGTACCATCTGATACATAATCATCTTTTGGTCATTCCAAGATGATCCAAATTCTCTTCTTGATGAACTAGTGCTTATTTAGATAATAAAATCACACTTGCTATTTATGTCCTCTTCTAGTTTTGACAGGCAGCAGTTTCTGCAAAATAATCATGACTTGTTTGGTTTATTTTATTCTCCTTAGTATTATTTATGTCTTAATATATTTTGGGGATCACAGAATATTAGATAAAATGAGACTTGTCAAGACTGATCTTACCTGATAAACATAACTACATAAGTAGAGTGCAACTGGAACTCTTACTGCCTACTCAAGAGTGATTTACTGGACAATATGGAAGCCTATCTAGAAAAACAAGTGTGACAATTGATGTTGATTTAAGCTTCCTTGTATATAGAGAAAGTAAAGGTTGCAGTGAAGAAGACTAACATCTACGATCAATAGTTCACTTAACTTGGTTATTAATGGGTAAAACTGCTGTTGGCCTAACCTGCTTATTACCTACTTCTTGGTAGTTTAATCCATATAGAATTCTCAACTAATATTTACGTTGACAAATTTGTTGAAGCATGGGCATCACATCCTATAGGATATGGCATACTGTCATCCTATTCATTTAGATCATTTTAATCCCCATCAACTAGGCTTGGCATGTTCAGATTTGGTAATATCACTGGTTCTGATTCCTGTTGACTGTTGAGATGCTTTCAGAAATATCATCTAGGATGACGAATTGTTGGTTGTCAAAGCAGTTGATGTTAGCGTGGAGTCTATAGGGTGGTTGGCCTCTATAAGGCTGGACGCCGATGAATTGCTCTCAGTTTCAAACATGGTGTGTAATCAGATAGAAGTTACCAAACTGAACTTAGTTAAATATGTGAATCTTGCCAAACATTACCAACACCTTAAAGTGTTTCACTCATTGCTAGATGACGAATCTAATTAGTTATAACAGGAACAATGAAAAATGAAAAGAAGTTTCTATAACACACTTCAATATGGTATAATAATATCTAACCTACTCATGTTAATGTTTTGATTAGCTCTGAATGATAGGCAGGCTTGGGCAAGTCATAATAGTGAAATGCTGTTGCAGTGTCAAAGATTAGTGGGTGTTGCATTGTTTTTTGTTTTGTCTGGTCTGTGGTGCAGTTGTCTATCTAGTATCATTGATTTGGGGCAATATGTCAAACTAAAGGATGTGCTATGTATTGGTTGTTATCTGATGCGTGTCAACTTCCGTTTTGAAAGTTATGCATAGTACCTACTTTCATTAGTGTCTGTTGTTGACAAATTAAATGATTTTTGTGAACTTATGTGCATCTCAAACTATCAGGTGGATTTGGGAACTGATGCAAGGCATTGTTTCTGCAAGGAAAGCGAGTTGCTGGCTTTGGTTGAGTGAAGTTTTCCCCATTTGAATTATTATGATGTTAGGGCGCTAAGTTTTGTCAGGTTCTTAGCCAAAAGACATTGAGACTGCGGGATGTGTTGTAAAACCTCATCTTTTGTAACACAAAAATGTTGAGATATGTTTAGTGGATTTATTTTCTGATGATTTATGGGCAAAAGTATTGAGATTGAGTTTTTTTCGTCTTTATCTGATGTTTGCTGCATATAATTTCTCAGGAACCCCAAAAGTACTTTGTTGTATGCCTTTTAACTTTACCATTCCTTCCTTCATATTCATCTAAACATAGCGGTTAACCGAGACACTCAAGGAGGATGAGAAGACTGATTCTCTGTCCTCTTCAACCTTGGTCCATGATTAGAATCCTAAAAAAATAATTTAGCTTGGGTCAATCAATGTCAATGGTCGATAGAAGAAAGAAAAAGGACAGTGAGTAAATCTCTATATTTGACGACATAAACCATCACAAGTCATGGGGAGGGGGAAGGGTATACCAATTTACTTCTGTTTGGAAAGCCACCAGCTAATTGGAATTGGTATAATTACACATGTCATGTTTGGATATCACAGTGTAATTACACATGTTCTGTTTGGATGCACAATTGCAATCATAAAATTATAATAAATTTTAAAAATAAAAATTAATCATTTAAAATTTATACTAGACAAATAAGAAATTTTATAAATAACATTAAATTAAATATTTAAGATATATATTCTTTTTTGAAAATATATTAATTAATAAACATATTTACTGTAACTAATATTATGAAAAAGTAATTGATTTATATTTTTTCAAATTAATATATTTCAATTGAATTGATCGTAACAACTAAAAGTATGAAGTTTTTACGAACATTGTGAAATGCATGTTTGATAAAAAGAATAGTAATATATAAATAAAATATCATAAATTATTCAATGTTTGACAAAAATATAATCTATCAACTCTAATTAAAAAATGACGTGCAATGCAATATTACTAAAACAAATGAAACTGAAAATATAACATAAGTAATAAATTCAAAACAAAAAATTTAACATAATACTCTTATAACAAATTTCAACATAGCAATAAATATGATTTATTTTTATTTTTTCATAATAAAGAAAACGTAAGTCTATAACCTTACTTAACAATAAATTCTATTTTAATTTAAAAATTAGAATACTAATAAAATTATGCTAATGAGAAAATAAACATGGCATA
>JAJOOH010010500.1:0-15997 GCA_029582605.1 Solanum gracilifrons | reverse complement strand
ATATATATGTATGTATGCCGGCTAGAAAAAGTAATAGTAAATCTACCCAACTATTTAAGTGAAGATACCTATATTTTGTGGTAGCTAAAATAATTTTTATTCAATGATATCATATCAAAATAAAAGAAAATTTTCCTTTTAAAGTTTGATACTATATTTATATATGACGCGGATACTCCTAATTCTTTCAGTAAATTCAAATATGAAGATACATATGAAGACACATTACATAATACAAAAAATTACGTAATAATTTTTTCAATACCAATCACATGATGCCATGAAGGCATATAACTTGTGATATCCAACTACTATATCAACAATATCAAACAAATTAAGATGAATGTCAGAGATGTAAACTTTTAACTTGATAGTTCCCACTTTTATAGTAAACTACTATAAGATGTCATTTTACAACTCCCTCCAAATACACAAATAACGTCGCATTTATCTATAGCCGTAAACAATTATAATTACAGTACATTATAAAAATAAATCAATTAATGAAAATCTAAAATCAGTCTTCCAAAGAAACCAACTTCCTCCTTTTCATAGCTCATGAATTTTTGTTAGCACTCCATACGGAGATGGTGGTCTTCATATATCATCCAATGAATGTTGAATGTTGCATGTAAATTGATATGACAATTATTCAATTCCAACATGTATCAACTCTACATGTTTCTCCATCTCCCATTTTCTTTATTTCATGCAAAAGGGAAAAGAAAGAAAATGAGAAGGAAGGCCAAATTTAAAAAAAAATAATAATCTGCTCAACTAAAGAAACAAAACTTGAAGGAAATGGAAATCATTTGTTACCTTTATATATATATATTTTTTAGGTTCTTTGAAATTCCTTTTAACATAATATGTATTTATTAACCTACACCTAAATACTTAATGAACTATTCAAATTCTACCGATTGTTATATTAACAAAGATTGGTTACTAATTTAAAAGTGTTAGAATTTGATAAGTTAAGTTAAAGAAAATGAAAAGACAAATTATAGGAATTGTAAAAGTTAGGTAAAGTAATACATGATGTGTTAATATAAAGCAATTAATCATGAATTATGTGAATTCCTTGGATACGTTGTCTGAGCATTAAAGTACCACTTTTCCACTTCTAAATTCCGTTCAATTTATGTAATTGAAAAATTAATTAATTGAATTTTATTTAACTTTTACTTAAGGTGTGCAAAATAATATTTTTTTAATTAGATATTTAATTAAATGTTTGATTTAATTAGATAATATATATATATTATTAATTATTATTATTATTATTAATAATAATTCAATTGTGAGAGGTTAATTCATATTAAATATTGTAATTATAGGTTGCATAAAAATTCGGTTATGAATACAAATATTTATTAGAGAAAACTTATTGAGAATTCTAATTTTTGACTAATTAAATATTTTATAATATTTTAACTTATAGTAGGAGTAAAATGGTAATCCAACTTTGAAGTTAAAAGCTTCCCACTTTTAATAATATATGATATGATATGATATGATGATATGATATGATATAATGTGATGATATATGATATGATATGATGATATATAGATTATTATTATTTTTATATATTATCTATTATCTGACTAGAACACTAATAATCCAATCTTTACATTTCAAATAAGGTGATCATTAGTACCTGTTTGATAAAAAAAAAATATATCACTTTTTTTGAAAATCGTGATTTGATTATGAAATTTCAAAATACGATTTGAAGTTGTATTCTCAATTTGAAAATTAACTTATAATCTATTTTTCAACTAAATTTTCATTTACAGTTGAATACGTTTAAACATGAAAAATATAGAATTTTATTTAATGATAATTTGTGAAGTATAAAAATGTACATATGTATTTTGTTAATAATTTGAGACTGTTTAGAGGAGATTTTATTTAGTAGAGATTGAATTTTTTTTATCTGATTAAGAAAGTTAAACTCATGTAATGTACAAATTTTATGTAAATAGTATATATGAACGAATATACATATCTAATATATAACTTTTACATAATTATATAACATTTGTCAAAATATCAATACATTACCTATAAAAAAATTTGTCACTTGCATATATACTTACGATTATTAGTTTTTTTTTTCGTTTTTTTATTATTATTTTAAAAAAAAAATCCATTTTATTGTTAATTGTTACGTTATTAGAAATCTAATGCTATGGTCCTTTTAGTCCATAATTTTTTATTTTTTATTTTTAAAAAATGGAACTGAGGGATCATTATGCAAATATTAATCAAATATTTTTAAAATGATGAATATAGGTTAAGACGGTGACATTAAAAAAGTAATACTTGTGCACTTGACACATAAAAACAATATTCGAAGGAATAAGTGTAGGAATTTGCTGTCCATGTTACACCTATTAATTGATTGTTTATTTAACAACCCAAATGAGGCATTCTAGAACATCAGTAAAGACGTGTCCACCCAATAGAAAATACAGATATTATGAGAAATTAAGTGTTTTTTTTTCAAAAAAAGAGAGAGGAGATATTATGAGAAATATTATGCGGTGTAAATAAATATTTATCAAATCACTCTCATATATATTTAAAAAACTAGACTCTCTGTGCTAGCGGGAGATCAATATCTTTTATATTTTTGTTTCAATTTATGTGATATACATAAAATTTAAAAAAATTATAAAAAATTTAATATAATTTTTAAATATTTTAAATTGTTAATTATTATGATTTATAATATTTCTTACTCAAATTAATTATAAATTTACTCAAATATTAAGGATATTCAAAATAATAAGTTAATAACTTATAACTAAAGGACATGACTTTAAAACTAAAAACATAATTAAAGTGGGTCTCATAATTACTTTTTATGGGTTAATAATTTCAAAAGCATTATATACAAACTAAATTAAATTAGATTATTTAAAAAAAAAAAAATGATTATTGAAGCAGATCCGTCCATAAGAACCTACCTGCTTCAACGTCAACCATCACTTATATATAAGGAAATTTTATATATATATACCAAAATAAAAATATTTATACTCACATATGAGTTTATGTGTATAACATAAACTCATATAAAAAATATAATTAGATGATTCGAAATGGATTCCTGACTCATGCTAAATTTGTTTAGACTTCCATTTTTTGTTTCCTTGACAGACTCTGCTCTCCTAATTTTTATTTTAAAGCATTAGAAGAGATTTAAGATTTGTTTGGTGTGAGCCATAATACAGTAACACAGTAAAAAGAGGATATACATAATCCATACATTTTATTACAAATTTATTATTTTTCATTCCTAGTAACAAACGATCCCCATGAATAGTTCATGTGTAGTGTTCTGCTCCCTCTGTTTACTTTTACTTGTCATTTATTTCTAAAATAGATTTTCATTTTTATTTATCACTTTTGACATATCAAGTAAAGATAAAAAAAAAATTCTTCATATTTTACTATAAATACTATTCTTCAAATCATTTTCTAAGACCTAATAAAATATCAATTAATAGGGATAGTATGATAAAATATTATATCAATAATTATTTTTTAATAATATCTCAAGTCAAATAGTGAAAAGTAAAATTGAACGAGAGTATAATTAAAGAGTTTGTCACCTTCGTACTTTCTAGGTAACTTGCCTTGTTAATCGTCTTCTAGATAGAGTTGAAGGTTTATTCATTTCCACTACTTCCTCTTCTACAATTTTTATGATATATATTTTCACGTTAAAAAATATAATACTTTTTTATTAAACTTTTTATTTTTATTATTACAATGATTTATAATCACATGTATATGAATATAACTTATTTTAAATTTAATTTATAATTTTCATTTCTTACAAGAAAAATATTTTCTTGGTCAAACATCATCATAATCAGACGAAGAAATATATATATTCGTTTTCATCACGCATGACGAAGAAATCAATGACCAATTGGCTCCATGCCTTATCCTACCTCTGAAAATCACTTTCACAAACCAATATTCTTTAATATATTTTCCATACATGGCATTAGTATAGCCGCCTCATGACGTATTCTTAAAGAAGAAGATTCAAATTGCTTCATTTTTTAAAATAAAAAACTTAGCTTTTCATTTTCCTTTCGTTTTTTATATTAATATTATTACAACCCTTTGTCTATTAAAACCAACTCATCAATATTACCAATTCCACAAATTACACAACCTTCTCTGTTAAAATGGATACTACTACTAGTTTGAGAGTTTTGATGTTTCCATGGTTGGCTCATGGACATATCTCTCCTTACTTAACTGTCTCTAAAAAACTTGCTGATCGCGGATTTGATATCTTACTTTGTTCTACGCCGGTTAATCTCAATCTTATTAAGAAAAGGATTCCGAAAAAGTACTCTGTTTCGATTCAGCTTGTTGAACTCTGTCTACCGGAATTGCCTGATCTTCCTCCAGAATATCATACAACAAATGGACTTCCACCTCATCTCAACTCGACTCTCAAAAAGGCTGTCAAAATGTCCAAACCTGGATTTTCAAAAATCTTACGAGATTTGAAACCTGATTTGGTAATCCATGATGTATTGCAAGTATGGGCTAAGGAAATTGCAAATTCATATAATATTCCAGCAATCACACTTGTAACTTTTGGTGGAGCTGTTCTTTCTTACTTTATGCATCCAATGAGAAAGCCAGGGATTGAGTTTCCTTTCCCAGCTATTTATCTGACGAAAATCGAGCAAAAACGAATGCGAGAAATGATGGAACAAGTTGGTAAAGATAAGGATCCTGATGATGGGGATCCTTTCGCTGAAGATCCTACACAGGTTATATTGTTGATGAGTACTTCATTGTCAATTGAGTCCAAATACATTGATTACCTGAATGAATTGACCCAAGCAAAATACGTTCCAGTTGGTCCTCCAATCCAAGAACCTATGAATGAGGATGATGGGGATATCGAACTTATCGATTGGCTAGGAAAGAAAGAAGAACATTCAACTGTATTTGTCTCCTTTGGAAGCGAGTATTTCTTGACTAAGGAAGACATGAAAGAGATAGCTTATGGATTGGAACATAGCAATGTTAATTTCATATGGGTTGTAAGGTTTCCGAAGGGGGAAGAAGTCAATCTTGAAGAAGCACTACCAACAGGTTTTCTTGAAAGAATTGAAAACAGGGGAAGGGTTGTTAATGGATGGGCACCACAACCAAGAATTTTAAGCCATCCAAGCACAGGAGGATTCGTAAGTCATTGTGGTTGGAATTCGGTAATGGAAAGCATAGATTTTGGTGTGCCAATAATAGCCATGCCTATGCACATTGATCAGCCAATAAATGCAAGATGGATGGTGGAAATTGGAGTAGCTGTAGAGATTGTTAGAGATGAAGAAGGGAAGGTTCACAGAGAAGAGGTGGCACAAGTAATCACAAGTGTGATTTGTGAGAAAACAGGGGGAAATTTAAGGGAGAAAGTTAAGGAAATAAGTGAAAAATTGAAGTCCATAAGAGAAGAAGAAATGGATGCAGCCGTTGAAGTGCTATTACAACAATGCAAAAACAGCAAGTTCATTAATTTTTCTAGCTAGTATCAAAAATTGGATTAGTAAATTACTCTGTTGTTCTTTCTTATTTGTCATAATTTTTCTTTTTCACAATCAAATGATATGAATTTTAATCAACATTTTAAGACATATTTTTTTTTATCATATTGTTACGAGGAAGATTGCAAAAATTTGAAAATCAAAATGTTGAACTAACTAGATGCGAGTGATTCAACATAAATTATGTATAATCATGTTGTAAGGTGTGATATCCATACCAAATGATGAGAAATCAAATTTGGTTTCCAACGCATCCAACCATTGGGCAATCGGAGTATGGTACAAAAGGTTATGAGTGTTTTATGAAATTACCGTGCAAAAGTTGAAAATCCGTCCAAAAATAAAAATAGGGGTGACCCTGAAGAATGAGAATGAGAGATAGGCAGGTCCTCACCTTAGACTTCGCAGTGTGAGGCTAAGAGAAAGGCAAAACCTCGTTGTGGTCTTCGCGGCATGAGACCCTGTGTAATGACTTGGTCGGTCATTTTTGGAAAGTTTCGTGAATTTACCATATTTTCCCTCTCGATATCCACCTCGGGTCATTTACAATTTGAGTTTTGAAAATTGGTTTCGAACTTTGAGTTTAAAATTAAGAATTTGGTAAAATTTGAGTTTGAAAGGCAAATGTTGTTAAAAAAGAGGTTTTTGGTGTCTTTTGGAGTTTCGAGTGTCGAAATGGAATTTCGTCGATTCCATCAGTCTGGAAATGTGGATTTTGGTCTGTGAGAGTTGTCAGTAGCAGATTCGGAGTCCTTTTGAGGATTTGAGGTCCTAAGTTGTGAATTTGTGATAGTGTTCATTAACGATATCTTGGTGTACTCCAATTCCGAGGGGATCACGTCGACATCTGAGGATTGTACTCCAAAGGTTGAGGGAAGAGAAGTTTTATGCCAAGTTCTCAAAGTGCGAGTTTTAGCTTGATACCTTGGCATTTTTGGGACACATGGTGTCCAAGGAGGGTATTCGGGTAGATCCAGCCAAAATTGATGCAGTGAGGGGTTGGACCAGACCTACGTCAGTACTGAGATCCGGAGTTTTGTGGAACTTGCAGGCTATTACAGACGATCCATGCAGAGCTTCTCCACTATTGCATCTCCTTTGACTAGTTTGACTCGGTAGAGTGTGAGTTTCCACTAGTCTGAAGAGTGTGAGGAGAGCTTCCAAAATTTCAAGACCTTATTGACTTCGACTCTTGTTTTGACTTTACCCGGGGAAGGTCTGGACTTTATTGTTTATTGTGATGCTTCTAGAGTCGGATTAAGTGGTGTGCTTATGTCACGAGCCGAGCCTACACCCTGGATGTGATCGGTACTCGAGAACCATTGGTGGTCCCCAAACGAACCCTCATCCTAGCTGACTACAAGCGGAAGACTAACTCAAGTATACAAAGCTTAAAAACTAAATAATATTCATTGAACTCAATTACAAATCTTTAACTCAAATGAATAACTCTGAATAAAATAATATATTCAACTCGCCATAAAATAAGCAACTTAAGTCTTTAAAACATTTAACAAAATAAATTAACAGACTTCTGAAACTCTATTATCTATCTATGAAGCCTCCAACTGACAAAAATGGAAGTCGGGATAAGACCCACGACATCCTAACAACTGAAAGTAAATGGAATTCTCCGGAAGCAAGGAGGCTCACCATAGCTAACTCGAACTCCATGTGATATCAACGAAACTCCTGTTGATGATCCTGAATACCTGTATCTGCATCATTAAAACGATGCAGGCAAAATGGCTTAGTACATGGAATGTATGAGCATGTAAGGGGAATTCAAAAGCATAACATAAGCTTGAACTTGATAAAAAGGAAACATACTTACCTATTCTAAAACTAACTCAACTCAAGGAATACTCAAGGATACTCAAAACTACTCAAACTCACTCAACTCAGAAGTACTCAAGGATAAGATACTCAACTCAGTAATAAGGTTCTCAACTCAGTGAAATGGGGCTCAACTCAACAATAAGTATTCAACTCAGTGAAATAAGGCTCAACTCAATTATCAGATACTTGACTCTGGGTACTCAACTTTGGATACTCAAACTCTGGATACTCAACTCAGTATACTCAACTGTGGATACTCAACTCAATATAAAGCAACAATACAGATGCAATATATATGGAAAACTTTTAAAACAGTAGAAAGTAACTCAATGTATTGAAAAATACAATAGTAACTCAATTTGTATGCAATGATACATTATAACCTATGTTTGTTTATGAAAATACAAAATAAACTCTGTGTTTATAAGAATACAAAATATCTCTATGGAAGTTTTTCTAACCGACAACCATCACTTTTGAGCTATGTGATGATACAACATTTTGCCTCACGCTGCCAGGGTCGTCCTATACCTTGCCGAGGGTATTGAACCTGACTATTAAGTGGATCCACTAGTCTATGCTAAAAAGCACTAAAGAATCATCTAAAAATTATGACCCTTTTGTACTCACGTTGGCTACATGATTTATGGGGGGTGTGAGTTGTCTGAACTCTCTCCCATATCAGTGCTCAATACTACTCCCAAAATATAACTAGCTCATATGTTTAAAAACATAACTCCTTTTGTGGTTTGAGATAATTACTCAAAAACTAGCCCAAAAGCTCTTTAGCAAATCAATGTTTCCTCTCTTTCTTAGATGTGAAAGCATTTACTCTTTACTGAAAAACTAGCTCAAAGGCTCTGTTGGAAATCGGTGTTTCCTTTCTTGTTTAAATGTGAAAACATTTATTCTTTGGGAATACATAGTCCCCATATACTCTTTTGAAGAAATGAACTTCACTCTTTACTCTTTACTCAACTAAAAACTCAAGTCTTAAAACAAGTTTAAAGCATTTGCAAAAGACTTTTTAAAATAGAGTTCACGCCGAATTATGGACGTGAACGACTCAATTCAAGGTTTTCAATAACCATAGATAGAATTCAATACTTGGAACTCAAGAACTTCAATGATACTACTCATTTCAAGAACGCTCAACTCAGAGGGTTCATGCGGAATTATGAGCATGAACTACTCAACTCAAGGACTCAAAGATACTTCTCATCTCAAGACTGCTCGACTTATAGGGTTCATGCGGAGTTATGTGCATGAACTACTCGAATTAAGGACTTCATGGGTAACATATAATAGTCCCATGATTAGGAATATAATCTCAAATAGGTTAGGAACTCAATACTCAAGACTTAGAATTTGAATGTACTACTCCTCTCAAAGATACTCAACATATAGAGTTCATGCGGAATTTATGGGCATGAACGACTCGACTCTAGGGTCTACATAACAACATGGAACTCATGGATACAGCTCTTCCCATTCTCATAATTACTTTCTCAGAACTTAGTTCAAATCGATAGTTGATCTCAAAGGATTCACAATTGAACTCAAAAGCTTTTTTGAACTCTACTCTTAACTCTCTCTTGAATGTGAATTATGAATTCAAGAGTTATGATTCATGATATGAAGGATCTTGTGATGATAAAGTAGACTCATGAATACATTCTCCTCATCCTCAAACTCACTTGCTCGAGTCTTGAAACAAGTTATTAGAAATTGTAGAAGACTCGTCAAAAAGTCTAAAGGGAGTTTCTCAAAATGTTCGAAAGAACTCTCAAGACTTAACTCTTAGCTCTACCTTGAATTGGAATTATGAATTATGAATTCAAGGTCATGATTGATGTTATTAATGATTTCTAGGTGTTTAGAAGTAGCTTATAGTAGTTAGAATCGAAAGGGAGTGAAGGTACACTTTATAAGAACTCAAACGGAGCAACCGACTGCAAATTGGACGGGGCAGGTGACCTGGCGCACTGAGTGGAGTGGGGCGCCAGCCCCTAAACTACAGAACATAATTTGGGGAGCAGTGGCTGGCGCGACGCGCCAAGCCCCAACCCAGAAAACCCGATGAATTTTTTTGCTCGTTTTCTCACCCTAACTCGCCTAGAATCTAATGGTTTCTTCCCCAATCACTTGGATTCGATTACATAACATAAGTACACTCTAATCTACTCAATACAGCCCTAAAAACACTTACTTTAATCTCAAGAAATCATCAAAAACCCCAACACAACAAGATTTAGGATGAACTTCAAGAACACTTCTCAAGAACTCATCAAGAACTCTAATCTTTCAACTTCAAGAATGAAATTTCGCTGAAAATAACATGATTGGCGTGTGGGTGAACAAACCCAACACTATGGAAGCTTACATACCTCTTAAAGATTAAACCCATGGCGAAAATCCGCAACAAAACGCAAGACTCTCGACGAACGCTTTGATCCTCTCCTCTTTTCTCCTTTTTTCTCTTCTTTTCTCTTCTTGAACTATCAACTAAAACCCTAGGCGTATATTAGGATTATAAAACTGAACCTAATAGGATTAGACCCTTAAAACCTTACTAAAAACGAAATAAATCTGATTTGGTAAGGAAAAGACCAAATTACCCCTTACTATTTTCGGGTAACTTTCCTTAACTGGACAACATGACTTCATAAGGGAATATCTCACTCATCCGACCTCGAAACTTAGCAAACTCGGTGGCGTTGGAAATATAATTAAAAGATCTTTCATTTTCCATCTCATGGAACACCTAAATCATCCTGTACTGAGAGTTATGGTTGTTTGAAGTTGACCCAAAACATAGAAGATCTTAGGAATGACTTCAATGAATTCTCTCTAGTTCTTCTTGGAACTCAAGGTGCTTCATCTAGTGACCTTAACACTTAGGAAAAAAATTAAATTCTTTGGTAAAAACTTACTCACTACAAATAATGGTTCAAATCTTAGCTCAAAAAATTTTCCGAGTGTTACAGCTTATGCAGAAAGGTAAGGTGATTGCATATTCCTCTAAACAATTGAAGACCCATGAGAGGAACTACCTTACTCATGATTTAGAGTTGACATCCATGGTATTTTTGCTTAAGATATGGCGACAATATTCATATGGAGTTCATTGTGAGGTCTTGACAGATCACCGGAGTCTTTAGTACATCTTCGATCAAAGGGATCTGAACTTGAGGTAGCACAGATGGCTTGAGCTACTGACTACGATATCAGTATCTTGTATCATCCAAGAAAGGCCAACGTGGTGGCTGATGCTTTGAGTAGGAATACTTGTAGCATGGAAAGTCTTGTTGCTATTAGTGTAGAGGAGAGACCATTGGCTAGGGATGTTCAGAGGTTAGCCAGTAGTCTCGTTCGGCTGTACACATGTTTGGCCAAGTAGTCAAACTGACTATTGTTCGTAGGGTACTCTCCATTGCAATTAAATCTGATTGGCCTCAACGTTAATAATGCATTTCTTCAAGGATGTCTGGATGAAGAGGTTTATATGGAGCAGTGTTCTCAAAAATGTTTTTCGGGTGAGTCTTAGGGGGAGTCTCGGGGCAGGGCGTATCAAAAACGCTTCGGGGAATAAATTAAAGACGTGGATCCATAAGGTGTAAGTTCTAAAATTTGAGGCGTAAGCCTTGAGCATAAAAACGTAAGTCCCTCCCGGGCGTAAAAACGTAGTCCCATGCATTTTGAATTTACTTTTTTGAACCTTTTTTGCTTTAAATCATATTTTTTATTATTGGTGTAATGATATTTATCAATACTTTTTTTCTTCATTATTGATTATTAATACTTATCTCAAATAAAAAGCATAATATAATTTCTATATATTATAGGTTATTTACAAAAATATATTTGTAAAATAATTGAAACGTTTACTTTTGCTTATTTTATTAGTAATACAACTATAAAATTGCATATACATAAGACTACGCCCCGTGTCTCGGGGCTTATGCCTCGCCCTGTACTATATAAAAATGCATCGCCTCACGCCCCGCCTTTTAAAACACTGATGTGAAGCAACCTCAAGATTTGGATATAAGACTTGTCCAACCTATATTTGTCATCTTCATAAAGCTATTTACGGACTCAAACAAGCTCCTTGGGGGTGGTACAATGAACTCAAGAATCATTTCTCTTGATGGGATTCATAAAATTTGAGTCTGACATCTCGCTATTTATTCGTCATCATTCTCATGCCACAGTGTACCTACTGGTATATGTGGATGGCATTATTGTTACTGGAAGCAATACTTCAGTGGTTAATCAGGTTATTTCTTTCCTTATAGCTAAATTTTCTGTAAAAGATCTTGAATGTCTCACCTACTTTCTAGGTGTTGAAGTCATTAGAAGCGCGGATGGTATTATTATGTCACAGAGTAACTATACAAGTGATATATTGCGTGAGGAGAATATGGCTGATTGCAAACCTGCTAAAACTCCAATAAGTACTACTGAAGTACTTAAGGTCAAGGATGGTGGTTTATTGACTGATGCAACTAGATACAAGAGGGTTCTAGGGAAGCTCCAATATTTGTCTTTTACTCGTTCAGACATTTGTCTTGCAGTAAACAAATTGTCACAACTTATGCATACTCCCCCCGAGATCTACTGGAAAGCTATCAAACAGGTACTAAGGTATCTTCAAGGGACTGCAATCATTTTAGTTTATGGATGATGCGCCATAATGATTTCGCTTAACATATGTAATCTGATGTGGATTAGGATGGAGATGTCAATGATCGAGCTTCCACTATTGGATATCTTCTGTTTCTTGGCCAAAATCCTGTGAGTTGGTCCTCCAAAAAACAACGAACGATTGCTTGTTCTTCTGGTAGAGCTGCAACTATAACTTCAAAAAGTCCCAACTATCTACTGTGAAAATGTTGGTGCGATGTATTTATATGTGAATCTTGTTTTCACAGTCGCATGAAACACATTGCGATGAATTTCCATTTTGTGTGCAAACTGGTTCAGCTCAAGCAAGTTTAAGTTGTCCATATACAATCAGCAGACCAAGGCCCTTTCCGGATTAGCCTTCGATAGACACATGTTCAAGCTAGGCGTAGTTGCACACTGCCTACCTTTAGGGGGGCTTATCAGCGCATAAGTTACTGTTGTACAATTGTTAGATAGAATTAGTTAATTTCTATTTTATTAGTCATTAGTTACTGTTGATTTTGACCATAAGTTTACTGCTGCTCTTTTACTATTTAACTAGGTCTCTAGCAGTGTTTAGTCTTAGCATTACCTCCCCAGTTTGTGGAGTTAGCTTGGGAAATTGTTTGACTATCGTGTACATTTATTTCAATTCCAGCAATAAGAATAATAAAGTTCTTCTACAACTTATCTTGTTTCTTTATTTTGAACAAATTAAAAATTCGATCAAAAAATGTTAAATAATCTAAAATTGTGTAAGTTATCGTGTGTTTTTAAGATTAAACAATATAATAGAAAAAATATTATATTGCCCAAAAGGAAAATTTTCAAGTATATTTACACGTACTTACAAAATCTAAATAATTACCTATAAAGACCATATGCATAAACTAGCCGGCTCAAAATCAAAATCTTTAATTGATTCATGATTAGTCAATATATCCTTTTAAAGGATAGTCAATACATCCTTCCAGAATTGTTGCTACATTTTAATTTTTCCTTCATTTCAACATGTCTATATTACATACAGTCCAAAAGACAATAAAATTATATTATGATTCTAATAATTCACCAAAAGGTAAAAAAAGAATTTGAAAAATTAACACTTGACAAACATCTAGCAGATTGGAAGAGGAGCACCATTCCAGCTCTTGAGACACTCCAACAATGGATCAATGATCTGTCCATTGCACATTGCTGTGAACACCTTTTCAATCTCCTCGCCCGGCGATCGAACTTTTTCACCTGTCAACAGTTCTGTTCCAAGTTCTTGTCTCACCAACCTGTACAATGGATATGATCTGCATTCTGTGATCCTGTTAGGAATCGAAGGGTTGCCACTTTCAAGAAGAGCTCTTGCACTCTCAACTTCTTTAGGCAACACAGCATTTAATTCGTCCTCGAAAGCTCCAATCTTTTGGAAGATTGAGCTGTTGATATTCTTCTCACTTTCACCATTCTTCATTGCATGATCAACAAGGACCTGTCTCAGCTTCTGCATCAAAGGATAGGTGGAGCTGCAGGGGTCATCAGCATAGGTAAACAAGTATTCCCTGTCTACGACTCGAAGCAATTCCTTCTCGCAGAATCTTGCTGGATGAAGTTCACCAATAGCACCTATTGTCAAAGTTCTCTTAGCTACTTGGCTAACTGTGTTCTTGACAACACTCTTCAAGTTCTCCTCCAAATGCCTCAAGTCTATAGCTTGGCAAAGTGCCACGAGATAGGTTGATGACATTAGCTTTAAGATGTCGACAGCCTCAGCTGTTTTCCTTGCTGAGATTAAGCCTAAGGAGTTCACATCTTGGTTGTGTTGCTCGGCACTCTGAACATGGTTAGTCACTGGATTTGCCAAGAATTGAAGTTCCGAGCAGTAAGAAGCCATCGCGATTTCAGCTCCCTTGAAACCATAGTCCAAGCTTGGATTCCTTCCTGCTGTGAGATTAGATGGCAACCCATTGTTGTAATAGTCGTTGACAAGCTCCGAGAATTGGGCAAACATCAATTTCCCAATTGATGCAAGGGCCAATCTTGTATTATCCATGGAGACACCAATAGGGGTACCTTGGAAGTTGCCACCATGTATGGCCTTGTTTCTTGAAACATCGATCAATGGATTGTCGTTGACTGAGTTGATCTCCCTCTCGATCATCTTTGTTGCAGCACGAATGACTTCAATCTGAGGGCCAAGCCATTGTGGAGATGTTCGGAGAGCATAACGATCTTGCTTTGGTTTTTGAAGAGGATCCATTTCATGGAGCTTCTGAGCTGCCTTGACATAAGAGCTGCCATCCAAAATGTGTTCCATAATAGCAGCAGCCTCAATCTGACCAGGGTGATGCTTCAACTTGTGTGTCAAATAGTCAGTGAATTCGGGCTTTCCGTTCATCACTTCAGCGAAAATCGCTGATAAAACTTCAGACATAACAGCAAGAATGTTGGAGTCATACAGGACAATTGATGCCATACCAGAACCAACTGCTGTACCATTCACAAGTGCAAGTCCTTCCTTAGGCTGCAACTCGAAAAATCCACCACTAACACCAGCCACACGGAACGCTTCATCAGCGTCAAGTTTCTCACCATTGGGTCCAACAGCCTTGGAATTAGGCCTGCCAGTGAGCAAACCAGCAATGTAGGACAGAGGGACAAGATCACCTGAGGCAGTGACCGTTCCACGGAGGGGCAAACACGGGGTAATGTTGCTATTGATCAACTTAGTAATTGCTTCCAAGATTTCAAATCTAATGCCAGAGTAGCCTTGAAGCAGAGTGTTGATCCTAACAAGCATAGCTGCCCTTGTTGCTGAATGTGGCAAAGTGTGAGATGATTCTGTTCCATTGCCAAAAACTCCAGCATTCAAGAACCTGCAAAATATCATAATTCATCAACATCACATGATTTTTAACTGAAATTCTACTAACATGATGTCGATATCAAAGTCCAAATTCGTGTAAATATAACGGAAAAAAGTAGTTTACCTAATAAGTTCCTTTTGAAGAGCACCACCATTTTTGGTTCTTCTATGAGATGTTGCACCAAATCCAGTAGTAACACCATAACTATCTGTACCTTTACTCATACTATCCATAACCCAATCACTACTAGCTTTCACACCAGCTCTTGCACTTTCAGAAAGTTCCACTTTGACCCCACTAGTTTTGTTATCAGCATTTGCAATGGATGCAACTTGTGCAACAGTTAAAGTTTCACCCCCAAGTTTCACAATTGGCTTTCTAAATTCATCCACCATCTTTTTTACTTCATCCAAATGACTCCCTCTTAAAGAATCAGCAGCCATTTCCCAATTCAATGGATCATGAATTGATTTCTTGCACAAAACTTCTTCTACTTCTCCATTAACATGTCCATTTTGTGCAATTGATGGTGCCATTGGATCAAGAAGAGTAATACAAGAAATTTTAGTGAAGAGAAAATGCTTAGAGTTTATTTGTATATATAGATATATGATAATAAAAAAAATGTTGTGAACTTATAAAACTTTCTTCTTGTTGTTGTGGCAGATGGGATATGTGGTGAGTATAAATAGAGAGGAACAAATGACAAAATATGTGAGAGGGGGTTGCTAGGAAAAGACTAAAATGGTGGTTGTTGGAAGAACAATAATAGTATTTAGTATAATGGATTTTATTCTAAGTTTCTAGGAAAAGACTAAAGTCAAATTTTATTTATATTGGTCAAGATTAATCGGTCCAAATTCAGTATGAGTCAAATTTAACAACTAATATATATTTTTTATATCCCAATTTATGTGACACATTTTAGATTTCGAGATTCAAATAAGTCTATTTTTTACTATAAATTTTGTATATATGTATATATATATATATATATATATCTTCTAAATATTTCATGCGTAAATTTCCGATCAAACTTAAAC